>JAOUZG010031333.1:2591284-2613477 GCA_026289955.1 Argiope argentata
ATGCATTGTTTCTTTTTGGATGTAAAAGGGATAGCTTTAAAATGACCGAACTACAACAAAGGAATATGGTAAATGTAGTTTAACGCAAATTTAAGATTTCTATCTAATTAGTAATGAAATCAATTCAAATGAATTCTTTCAGTTTGGCTCTTGAAATACAAATGAACTCGATAGCTACAAAAGGAACAAGATAAATAAAATTTATTATAGAGTTTAAATATCTAAAGTTAAGATTATAATTAAATACTGAGTCGCATATATTATATTACAAAGAGTTGATCTGCTTTCCGTCTGTATTTTCGGATTATTGTAATTCAATAACTCATATACGCATGCATTATAACTTGTAAAACACGTCATTTGAGTTGTCGGCATATTTATATCTATTGTGATACAACTTGCTCGTTCTTCATATAAATGACGTAGAGAAAAGTATAAATCTTTCTTCTTAAGCTTCCAACAATGGTAGTAGATTATACAATAGAATATTTGTTAAATAATAAGATTAGTTCATTTTAGAATTAAAGTGAAATATATTTCAGAAAATTAAACAAGAAATTTTGTAAAAATAATTCGAAAATTTTAAATAATTATAAAATTTATACCATTTTAAAATATTTTTTTTATGTAATAATTATGTAAAAAACATTTTTATGCTTCAGCAGTTACAATTTTTGTAGAAAGAATAAGTTAAAATCCTAGTTAATTATTTATATATTAAAATTATATTGAAAATTTCAAAAATAATTTACTACAAAGTACATATATTTAACCACAAAAAAGTACTTTTGAGCTACATTTAATAGCTAATACACAAAAATGTATGTAAACATGACCGCACATATTACAAATTCAACTTTTCTTCATTCGTAAAATTCAATGTTTTTGCAGCATTTAAGCCAAACGTAAGAAACTAACTACATATCTTTGTGAGATTTTTAATTGTGTAATGCTTCATAAGCTTTAATTAATATACCTTTAACTGCATATAATTAAGCAATAGTTATCGCATGAAATTTACAAGTTTGGATTGCTATCACACGTTCGCAAACAGTTATATAGATTTTGTGATAATGTGTAAAAGCTAAGTAGCGTAGTAAAAGCTAATGAATAATATATTTTATTTTTATTTCTTAAATGAAAGAAAATTTGAAATTATATATTCCACAGTAAATTTCTTAAGTAACTTTAAATTTTAAGATGACCTTCTTTGTACGTGACTATTTGCTTCAAATATTTTTTAAACTTCCCTTTTAGGTATACAAAGGTTCCTACTGCAATAGTTTTAGAGCGACTAAATTGTGGCTTATAATTTAAACTGTTTCTCTTTTTAATCACACTATGTTAATCTCTATCGGTTGCTATGTAAAAAATAAAGGAATTACATATCTTTAATAGCTTACATCCCAAGTGATGTTCATTTTATTAAGTATATTATGATCTTTTACGTAATCAGCAGCAGTTAATTTATAATTTACGAATCACAATTTTTATCGAAGATAAAAATCATATCTCATACATCAAAAACGTATCTACTTGTCCGTATCCCTTCATATTCACTGAACGGCGTAATATGCACCTTATGGTCCATATCCCAACCAATAGAGATTACCTCTTCGCCATTTGTCAAACAAACGAGCCACCGATGGATTGGAGATTCATAATGCATTTAATTGTCCACTCTAGTCACCCTGATGTACAATTTTCATCACAATAAATGTTATGACCACCATCTTTATAATGAACAACAGAATAAAGATCTAAGATTATTATCAATAATTCATAGTCGCAATTACGTGAAAAGTGCTTTCATTTCGAATATACACATTTGACCAATTGTTATTTAATCTGAATAGTGAATGCGTTAATGAAAGAAATAATACATTACGTCAAAATACCGAATTTATTTAAGTATTTTGTGAGTCAGTTCGAAAGTTCTAATTATATTGGTATGATTAATTTGTTTTGAAATAAATAACAACTTTTGTTTAATCCCGGTAATTTTAATGGGAAATTCGAGTAAGAAGATACAAAAGTTGAATTCGAATGATAATTGATCATCGATTAGTAGATAGTGAAATAAGATAAATGTAAAATAATGTACGATTAGGGAATTTGATATTATTAACAGGATAAATATTAATTTACATCAACTACAGAACATGATCAATTCAAGAAAAATTATAAAATGCTTATCAGTTTAATTGATACAGTACGATTAATATAGGAAAGAATAAATTACTAAAAATTATTACTTCTGGTAGTTAACGTTTTTTATTTGAGAAAACAGCTGCCACATGTATTTTTGAATTTTTGCAAAAAGTTAAATTGAAAACTGTTTTTGAAACAAGAAATAATTTTCTGGAAATTGATAAAAATACTGTTTTCTTTTAGTTATAGTAGTTAAGTATAGTATAACGTTTAGTTAAGTATAGGACAAAAAAATATGTAATTTAGAATCTTCGTAAATTACGTGTTCAAACCTAATTAGATAACTTATGAAGTGAAATTATGAATCTTATATTTGTATTCAATCTTTATTTATTGAGGTTCAACTAAGGAATAACATGAAATTTACATTTTTTTCCTGCGTTTTGAAGTACTTAGATAATTATAAAATATTTCTACAGGATATATTTCTTATTCCTCAGCATTATATTTAGAACGTAACAATAAAATATTGAACAAAATTTGGTTTTAAAATATGGATTACATTTTAACAGTGAGATTTTCTAAAAAGATTTCTCGATTGAATTTTAGTAAATTTTAGCCACAGATGTAAAATAGTACAAGACTGGAAATTTTGTAATTATAAATAACAAGATTTTCCAAAAAAAAAAATGAAATTAGAAGATTATTTCAAACGTATATGCGCGGTGAATATATTTGTATTCATCATCATCTGTTTTGTAAGATTATTTGATTGTTTTCGGTTAATTAATTATAGAATATACAATTATCAAATGATTAATTACCAAGCGTCAAAATTCCTTCAATCTATTTTTCTTGTTAATTGTTCAAACTATATCAAGAAGATTGATATAGTTTTAACTATTTTGATTTTTAATATGTCTAATATACTAATTCAATATGACATTTTAAAATGTATTTAAGAATTTGGGAACTTGAAAAGGTGAATTAAGAAAAGAAAAAAAATCGCTTTCGAAAATATTTTTTTTTCTTTAAAGGTTATGTTTTTAGATTTTATCACAGATTTTAATATCTAAACAAAACCTTTGTTGTACAATGCTAATACATTGTTAGAGTAATAGAACAATGTGCAGTTTGAAATATAAGTCTTATAAAACGAGGCAGATTACTTTTCTTTCCACTCTTTCAAATTTCCACCCATAATTACTAGTTCTTTTTACATAAAACTTTTAAGAATTTTAGAAGAAAGAAATTACGAAAAAAAATGGGAATAAAAATACAAAAAAACCGAAGCTTTTTAAAAATATATATATAAATTTAAAACTGGAAGTTCTGAAAACAATTGGACTGTTTTTAGCATAATAATATATGTTGGTATATAAACTGCTTCTCTTTCTCGAGAGGAGGGTTCATCGTCTCAGTAAAGAAAAGTGTTGAATAATATTACGTTAAGAAGATAGTTTTGCTTTTTGGAAACATCTTTTTCAAAACCTTCTAAGAGAAGAGGTGCATTGTTGTCTTGTTAGGCTTCATCCTTTGATGTTATCTAAGAATTTTAACTTCTAACTTTTATGTAATTAAATTTCCCTGTATTTATTATTATTACCCTGTCAATTTTGTTTTACTTTTAATAAAGTAAATTCTTTCTTTAAACGTTACTTCTTTTCTTAATAAGTAAACTAGACACTGTTCCGAATGGGTTTGAACGGGCATTTTGTCCCATCTAATTCTACATGTTTAATAAAAATAAACATAATAAAACACAATAGTAATAAAAACATAAACAAACAAAAAAATATTTGATTTATAAAATATTATTTCAATATATTTTTAACTAATTCCTAAAAAGGACATTACATGTTACTCAGAATTTCTAATGCAACTGAATATCTAAATGTAAATTATCGTTTGCTGTACTTTTTCCTTAAGCAAAAATAAATAAATTAAATAGCTAATTTGAAGCTAAAATGGCATGAAAATGAATTAAAATAAATTAGGAGAATAAATAATTCCGTAAATTGGAAATCCTTTTCCTTGTAATTTTAAATAAATTAAATTCATTGTTGAAGAATTTTTATTAATTAAATTCTATTTACGTTAATTTAAAATATTTTTAATAATTAATAAACCTTTTATAAAATAAATGAAGCCACTTTAAAATATTTATTTGGTTCACAGTGATTGAAATTAAATGACTTTCAGCCAAAATCCTGAGAAACACAATATGAAATTTTATTTTAGTTTAGAATTAAATATTAGAACTAAAAATTATAAAATGCATTTTATGAAGTCACTTCCATGGCAATTTATTTTAATCCCCAAACCGCAAATGTAATTAAAAATTGTTTTTAACTGTCGAAATGACAATCTAAACTTTATCAAAATCTTTTAAATATTTATTCTATGATTAAAAGAGATGTTTATGACAAATATAATTAAAATCTGAAATAAGCAAATAAGAAATCATAATGTTACAAAATGTAGCGGTTATTAATAATTCAGTTGGATGTCGAAACGAGAAATATAGCATTAAATCTTTACTTCTTCATTTATGAGATTTTAATGCTTATTAGTATTGCTGTGTAAACAAATGTTAACATTATTTTCCTGATAATTTTGGTTTAAATTAGAATATGATGGAGTTAGTTATATTTCATTTCCTTATTTGCTTTATCTAAATGAAGGTAATTAATTGTGGATCTAATAAAAATGACTTAATGTCATTTGTTTGAATATGACAAGGGGGACATTGTTTTTTCTTACATCTTTTTCTCTCCATTTTTTCATCTTATTTATGCATAAAAGATTACTCCAAAAGTAACCGAAAGATGGCGCTCATTTGGCGTAATTTAAAGTTTTAAGCAAAGCAGGCAAACACAAACGGACTTTGAAGCAGATTGCAATAGCATGGCATTTTGAATTTATTTGAAAATAAAAGATGGTCAAAATGACCACCATCACAAGATACTAGAAAAAGGATGTACGTCACCGATCCAATTATACCTGAATGTACAACATCTACACCCTCTCCCAAGTAGAAAGAAAAAGGACCACCGTGAAGTATCCAATCCGATAGAAAAGCATCAAAGAAAATGATAGGTCACCCGAGGGTCAGTTACCGGATTTTTTTTTATAATGAGGTCCTTCGGAATTCAAGCAATAAAAGAAAAATGTTTGGTAGTTCAAAGTAAAAATGGAAAATAAGAATATGTAAAAAAATAATAATAATTTAAGAAAATGCATCAATAGATGGAATAGAATATTAAAACTGAATAAAAACAACATTATGAAAGTAGTTATTTAAGATGAAGTCATTAATGATTAGACACCGTTCGATTCTTCATTCAACATTTTCTGGCCAATCAGAATAACAGAGTTCCTTGAAAGTTAAAATCTCTCTAAGGTTGTCAATTCCATTTCTGTCCAGACAGAAGGTCACTTGACGCATTGACTATTCATAAATCTATATTAATTTTTTACTGCGGAGAGTTGTACTTATTGTTTCCCCAAATAAAGGCCTATATTCTTTGGCCAAAGTCTAGCCTGATGAGCCATAAATACTCAATCATCAGTGACAGTTTGATTGAAGTGAATTTTTCTTGAATTCCTTTGGCATTGACATTACCAAATGAATTTTACGTTCATACACCTTTAAGGACTCATATTATCTATATTAATAAAAATTCACATTTTGTTTTTAGTAGAATACACGATTTATTAGAGTCTATGACGTTTAAATTCTTTCTTGCAGTATATTTGCTGGAGTATCATCTTTAATTTACAGGAAATACTACCCTCCCCCATTTATCCTTAAGAATGAAATTTATATTAATTCTGATTTTTGATGAAACATTATTTGAATATAGTTAATATAATTCCTTTTTAGAGTGGTATTAGTGTACATAGGAACTAATCATAAATTTTAACGTCTTTTATAATTCAACAGCAATCCTAATTGTTATTATCTAAGCTATTAAAAGATTTCAGTGATTTCACGGTCTAAATATCTTATGGTCAAAATTTTGCTGACCTTCGTAAAGTGCAATGTCAAATTTTACTCTGTTGTTTCGTTCAAACTCATTTGCCCAGATAGTGTTATGAAAATGTTCATTTAAAAAATATTCATCATTACTTTCCATAAAAAATTGTTATATACCTCCTCGTTAAAATTTTGTATTGCTCTTGGGAAAACTTTTTCGTTTTGTTTTTCTTTGCTATTTGCACCTCTTTATGTCATTTGTAATGAACCTATTGAAATATTTTATAACTTTGTTTAAAATAGTGCTATAAGACTTATGGTTTAAAACCTCAAGTTATTCTAAATATCAGAAACACTTTTTTAAAAATAAATTTTACAGGTTTTCTGTTACATTACCTACAGACAAAATGTCACACACATTCTATCTACAGATCACGATATCATCACCGTATGCTGGGCATAAAATTACCTCATGTTAGCAGAAAATATGATAAAAATACAGTTTCGTTGGCCAACAATAACAAAACAGTGTTTTTGAAGTACACCAATGACCTTCAACATAAAAGATGTGAAGTATACCAATATTGTATTCTTACTAAAATGCGATGGAGAAATTGATATAACTATATCATGAGTTTACAATAACAAAATAAATTATTTTGCAGTTATTATTATGTTGTTCATTGTCCCCATTTATTAGAATCGTAGATTATATACTCTGTTTAATAATTATGTCAGTTCATTTTAATGTGAAATTTATTGATTGAAAGCAATTTGAGCGAATTATGATGAAATTAAAAGATTATTGTAATAATATCAGTAGAAGTCATCTCTAAAATTAAATTTTAAATGTCTTTTTATGATGATAGCAGATCAAGGACAGCCACCTTATAGAATCGTACAAACCTTGGAAAAAGTACTGCTAAATGCCTGGAAACAAACTGAGGGTCTGAATTGCATATATTATCAGTGATTTTGTTGATTAGGTCTTTCACTAACTGAAATGTAGTGTTTTTCGCATGATTTAAGTTTATAAGACTACATATAATATTAAAATGATTATAGATATAGAATATTAATAGATTATTACCGTTGACCATTCATTTTCTTATAAATTCACTTTCTGTTAAAAGTGATCAAAATAATTGCTTTTCATTTCATAGTTAATAACCATCTGTGAGCGAATTTTTCTTTTAGAGTTTTTACAATTGATGCAACAATCTCTTTCGCACTTTCTTGGCTCGCTCGTCTTCATTTTACATTTACTGCAAATAATTCTTTCTTAGGATATTACTTCTCCAGATGGCCAAATTTATTACAGTTGTAGTGTGTGTTTAATATTTTATAATTGCAACGTGTGTTTAATTTATTACAAGTGTAAAGTATGTTTAATTCATTTTAATCGTAACATTTTTTAAATTCATTGCAATTGTAACATTTTTTAAAAAATTTATTGTAATTGTAATTTTTTTTAAAAATGTATTATATTTGTAACATTTTTATAAATTTATTATACTTGTAACATTTTTTTTTAAATTTATTATACTTGCAACATTTTTTTTAAATTTCTTGCAGTTGTAAATTGTTTTAAAAAATTTATTATACTTGTAACATTCATTTAAATTTATTATACTTGTAAATTTTTTTAAAATCATTAGACTTGTAACATTTTTATTTATTTATTATACTTGTGACATTTTTATTTATTTATTATACTTGTAACATTTTTATTTATTTATTATACTTGCATTATTGTTTTATTTAGTACAGCTGCGAAATTGTTTTATTTATTACAGTTCTAACATCAGTTATTTTATTACAATCGTAACATCATTTCATTTTTACAGTTGCAGAATTGTTTATTTTATTACAGTTGTAACATTATTTCATTTATTATGCATGTAATATTGCTTAATTTATTATTATTGTAACATTATTTAGGTAGTCTTTATTCTCTAAAATTCAATCAATATTTAACTTAGCAGAATATTATAAACAAAGTAATTGCTATTGAGATGAAAATGTAAAGGTTATTCATTGAAAAAATTACATGAATCGCGGTAAATTTTTAAAAAATATTTACTTAGAGCATTCACTAATATATAATGATTTGTAACTGAAAAATAAATGTTTGCCATATTATATTTCTCAAATTTATATGGATTATTGTTGATTTGTTCCCAAGAAATAAGCTTACGTTTTTTAAATAAAAATCATAAAATATATATCATTTTTGTTGTTGTTACTTATGGCACTTGCCATGGACAAGCCCCGCTGATACATCAGCAGAATTTAAGCAGGAAATATACGTCTCTTGTTTTACAAGTAGCGCCATCTAGGGCCAAGAGTACGACTTAACTACACACACGTCACAACCCTTTTTAGGGGGCTGACTACATTCACGCAAATCATTTATTTATCTCAGATCGTAATTTAGACTTGGAACACAGAACGAGCACTCCTGGCCCAGTACCCCCAGTGATATTACTCTCGACATGGAGGACTTTGCGACCACGAACAGATTTAACGAGCACCAATTGCCACACACTCGGGGATTCTTTTGGCCGTTGAGCCTCGAACCCTTAACCTAAGGAGTACGAGTCCAGAGCTCTACCAACCAGGCCCTCCAGGCCCTCTTCCGCCTTTTTCGCTTTTATGATTGGTCTATTACGACTCGCTCACCCACCTTCCCCGTCTATTGAGGAGCGTATTTAAACGAGACCGCGGAGCGGGCGCCCCATTTTCTGTTCAAATTCGTTTGAGAATAGTCCGTCATGGCACGTACCAAGCAGACCGCTCGTAAGAGTACTGGAGGTAAAGCCCCCAGGAATATATCGTTTTAAATATAAATGCCATCATTCCTATAATTTATTTTAATAAGCTATTTGAAAAGATAAAATTATCTTTAATACACATAAATTCAAATTTTAAAATAGTGTGTCATTGCAAATTATGCATTAAATTCTTTATTGCATTTAAAAGACATAAGATGTGTAATAAAATCCATCTAATATCTATTGTAATACAAAACTGTGAACATAATTAGCATACCAGAATATTTGGTTATCAAATCATAGGAAAAAAAACTGAAAAAGATTTTTTCCTTTAACAACTTTAACGAATAAATTTATTCTGAACAAAAGAAGCAAGTTAAAAAAAAGGATAGAAGGTTAGAAAAATCAGATCCATTAAGAAAAAAAAGGCAATTTTCTTAAGTGACTTTGATTCATGACGGAGCTCATACACTGTATTTTCAAGAGAAGTAATTAAACGCTCTGTTGAGCGCATTAAGTCTCAGTAATTTCCCTCATAATTTAGCAAGTCTAGTTAATTTTACTTCACTCTCCGATGACAGTTTGGGGTATTCGTGATGTATGATAAATTTTCCTTTTACTGCAAAGATATTTAACTTCTCTAGCTAAGTATTAAAATTGTTTAAGACTGATTTCAAACATTTGATAAGCCATCTAGTTGAATATTTTCTTGGTTGAAGATTTTTTTTGTTTGGTATTTCTTTTAGGGGTGTGGTTTAGGCGTTAAAAAAGATGGATCATCTGGTAAAGAAGTTGAGAGTTCTTTCACCATTTGTTTTTTATTCTGAACTTAAGATTCGCTTCTTTTTTTCTTTTTGTCCCCTTTTCTTTTTAACTATTCGTTTACGTATATGTATAGAGAAAGTATTTTAATGTTTTTTTTAAAATTGGAAATAAAATTTTGAAGATTCTATTTGTTTTACGCTTCTCTAAATTCTAAAAACACAGTTTTGGAAAATGCCCATCCGTCTGTCAGTGACAAAGATAACTCTGAACCACTTTGAGCTTGACGGCTGAAATATGGTATAAGGTATGGTAACCCAAATTAACAGAGTTCTAATAACATTTCTATAAAATCTGTTCAAAGGAATTCCGTCTGTTTGTTTGTTTCATTCTAGGTTATTATTATATCTTAAAAATTAAGATATCTTGATGGATATATTAAATCATATATAACATATATACTGTAGATATCTATAAAATTTTGAGATAAATCTAATAAAGTATTGACCATTAGTCTGTATCAAAACTGTTTGTCAGTCTGTTTCTGAACTACGAAAAGACGATAATTCAAAAAGGCATTGTTTTAAATATATAAAATTTGGGAAGCGATTTTATTAATGAAAGTCTATTTTTGTGTCAAATTTTTATTTTAATCTTTTGGCATAAACGCGTAATAAACACAGATTTGATTTCGCGATATTATCAACTGTTGCCACATATTACTCACCCAATAACAATGATTATAAGGTATATTCAATAAATCGGTTAAATCTACATGAAAGGTTGATGTTTTTTTTAAAATATTGACCACTATATCAACTACGATAAAGTTTTGAAAATACCACTCTCATATATCACTTTATTTCATTTTAAAAATATTTTTGCAACTAAATAGGTACTGAAATTATTCGAAGTTGAATTTAAATTATAAACATGTTTAAAGTATTTATTTATGAAGACTTTTTTATATCAAATTAACAGTATTTTATACAGAAAAAGCGGCAAAACCGGTGCATATAAAAAATGAAAAAGATAGAATTATTTGCAACAGCAGAGATTTAATTTAAATTATTGTTAGTACATCGTACATAAATTGAATATTGACGGATAAGTAATTTTAAAAATCGATTGCAAACGAAATTAGAAATGCATTTTTTGCGTAGCTTAGAATTGTTTCAATATTTTTAATAATTTAATAATTAGACAAGTAATTAAAACTTACATATCTAATGTATTAGTGCTGGCAAAATAATGGATCATCCGAAAGAAAATGCAATCTATTATGACACAAATTAAACCTACAAACAACATCTGTTGTTGTCGAACAGTCTTTACAGCTTTAAATCATTTTTGCCTTTCCGTTATAGGAAAACTTTTAAAATAGTTCTCATTTGGTTAGGGGAGGGATTTTGAAACCATTCATAACATTATATTAAGTTCTCTTATTTAGGAGAAATAAACAAAACAAAATGTTATTGAGAAATATATAAAAATATTGATTGAGTTTTCTTCCCTTAATCAAATGACATGAGATACAATATCGTTTTCTATAGGTTATGATAAAATTTAAATTAATTTTGAAAGCTTGGATTTTATTAGTTATTATAAATTGAAATGCGTTTTACTTTTCTCAATTGATAAGCTAACCAAAAATGGTCAATTTACTTTTATATTCAATTTTAAGAGTTCTTTATTTATTATTATTAAAACATTTTAAGAATTTTAAATATCATAATAATGTTGTAATGCCGAATTTAGATCTTGTTACATTAAATCATACGATTTAACCTTCTTCCCAAGACAAAACTATTGCTTTTGATCATTTGCCGATTTTGATTAGTTGATTATTACTGTTAGAACATGAATACTTTTTACGAGACTATAACATTTTCTTCAATATTTAGCTCATCATTTTATTCTAATTCTTTACAAATCATCAATTAAAAATATTTTTTTTCAGTTTCAACTCATACTTGCATGGACAATGTGAGTATTACAATCAAAATCCAGAAATTCGATAAGTCAATAGCTTGAAACTATAAATAAAGTTTGATGAGAACATTTACAAATCTCTAATAAAAAATAATATTTTTGCATATAAATTGTTTAAAAAATGAACCAAATGCAAATATAGCAATTACTAATTTTACCTCCATATTTTAATGTGAAGCCCCAAATACTTTAGAAAGCAATGTGCATTTCTTGAAAATGCTTTTAGACTTGTTGGCAATAAAGAAAGTCAAAGATTAGGTAGTAATTTTTATTTAAAGATTTACCAATGTTGTATAATTAATAATATTATCTTAAAAGTTAAACGAAAGATTATATTTAAACAATTATAATTATAGATTTTCCAATTAATTCATGAGTCTTTTACTCAATGATATTATTGTCGTCAGGAAGCAGAAAGTTCGTACACCGATGGTGATTTATGCCTGAAATAAACCCATTAATAACTACTCTGAACCAGACATTTGTACATTTAAAACGCATTAAGGGATGCTAAGTGACATTTGGCACCACAAATCGTTCTCATTACCTGCTTCAGCAAATTTTAACGGAGATCAACAGAATTTAACTCGTTGAGAATTTCCTGAAAACAAATTGTTGGGAAATCGAACTCCATTTTAACTATTCTTAAACATTTCGTGGTTTCTATTAATTCCTTTTCCCGGAATTAGATGGGATTATAACCTTAAGTAATTAGTTATAACATGTGTAATAAATAAATGCCTACATTGTAATTTTTAATAAAAATATGTTAATATGAATAGTCAAATGGTATACATGCAAAATATATAATTTTTGTTCTTTTTTTGTATATTTCTTTGCTAACAGTGGCAATAAAGTAATTTATCCCAACAAAATAAAAACAATAACAATGATTGCTTCATTGAATCATCGAACCTAGAATCGAAATTTAATTATTATAATAAAAATTTTATAAAATGGAATTCGATAAAAATAATTTAAATAAAATTATTGGATATCGGCATATTACTTATCAGGTATTTCACATACAATCAATAAATTCCCAAAACATAATGAAAATGTTGCAATCATCAAACAAAAATCAAACTATAAATTTTGAAGAATATCCAAATTTAGACCTGTTCAAAAAATGCATTACCGGAAAATGACTGTCTAACTGTCCGACAACCTTTGTGATAAAGATAACTTAAAAACACTTTTAGTCAAACAGACTAAATTTATTGCGGAGCCTTTACACCAAGTATGAAGATTTTTACTAATATTTGAGCAATATTCATTCCGAGAAAATCTGTCTTCAACTGTTTGAATATAAAATATTACTGTAAATACGAAAGCTACTATACATTTATATCACAAATGTAAAGATATAAATTGATACCATAAATGTAAATGTATAATTAATACCATAAATGCGAAATTATAAACCAATACCACAAATGTAAAGGTATAAATTAATAACACACATGTAAAGGTGTAGATTAATGCCACAAATGTAAATGTATAAATTAATAATGCAAATGTAAAGGTATAGATTAATAACAAGATTGTGAAGGTACAAATTAATACCAGAAATGTAAAAGTATAAATCAATACCACAAATGTAAAGGCATACATTAATATCACAAATGTAAAGGTACAAATTAATACCACAAATGTAAAGGTATAAATTAATATCACAAATGTAAAGGTATAAATTAATATCACAAATGTAAAAGGTAAAAATTAATATCACAAATGTAAAAGCATAGATTAATACCACAAATGTAAAGGTACAAATTAATACCACAAATATAAAGGTATAAATGAATACCATGAATGTAAAGGCACAAATTAGTACCATGAATGTAAAGGTATAAATTAATACATACTTGAAAAAGAGACCTGAGTAGATGTACTTCTTTATACTGATATACCATATGTGGAGTAAGAATACATCAAATTTTGAACCAAATACAAACAGAGATTTCCAGTTTGTTGTATTGTACTTTCGCATAAATATAAACATGGTAACTCTAAAAAAATTATTGAAATGTTTTATTATATGAATTGGGTATGTAATTTTGTTATTTCTAAAATTTTTGAGGATATTTTTCATTTCAAATGTTTGAAGAAAACTCATTTAAATGCGAAATTCGCTTTCCTGATGCTTTTACTCGCATGCCGGGGATTTCAATTGGAAAAAGACTCTCCAAAGATAGAATGATACATTCAAGCATGTTGTTAATATTTCATATTTGTTCTGCAGCAATGCTGTAATAGGGCTTCTCTGTGATGATAGTTTTATTCAAATATTCGTATATGCTAACAAATTTTAGGGGCACCACTCACATTGGTTCAAAATATATTTTGAACTTTATGCGTTTATAAATTAATTAATTGAAGATTCATTTATATCTACTGAAGGTATCTACTAATTTACTGCGAAAATGCAGTAAAATTACTACCAAAAGGCTCTCCAAATATTGATTGGGCAGAGTAAGTCATACTAGACTCTGACTTTCGTAGAAACAGGAATAAACCCTAAAAATTTAATGACCGGACCACCCCAACAGCATCACTGGGGGAGGGGACTGTGATTGAGTTCTAAAGGCCATCACCAGTCACTGAGCAACCCTTCCCTTATGATGTACCACCCTGCATCAATAAGATAAGCCTAACCCCCACCTCGTAGTGTTTTCTCTAGGATAGCGAGATACAACCAACATGCTGAAAGCTTTTCATCCTTATTTTGAGTTGCTCCTGGGGGGGGGGGTAATTTGGATAGTACAATTTACTACGAAATTGAACAAAAAATGCACATCTGAAAGTTTCAAATCCTCACTATTTGCATAGAGCTGTAAATTTATATTTACATTAGGACATATTAGAAAAAAAAAATTGAAAAATTTCTTTAAAAAGTTTTAAAAAAATGTTTGCGCTTGCATTACAATTTCTAGCTTCATATGGTATTGAAAGATACTGAAACTTCTTACTCATATTTTGATTGGAATTGAAAACTTAGATAATCACTGATATTTAAGCCATGTAACGTTTTAATTCCAAGGATACGAAGTATACAAATGCAAAGTAATGTAATTGTTTAAAAAAATGACAACGACATTTCGAAGAATGCCTACGTTTCAGGTCTTTCTTAATCCGAAAAAAATATATAATCGGAAGTATTTCTATTTATCTGTAATTAAAATATAATTCTGTCATAACAAAACTACTGGAACTTGAGGCGATCAAGGAGTTTAAAATAACTTTTTGCAATTTTTCCCTTAGCAACTTGAAATTTTACAGGCATTAAGAGTTACACTATAAGAGATGACACTCAAAATTTTAAAGCATTATACAAATTATATTTGAATTAAGGGGGAGGATAATATAATGTAAGTGATAAATGAGGTTAATGAAAAATGTTCCAGGCGCTTCAAATTTGTTCAAAAGAGCTCCAATTTTTATTATTACTTACTCTAAATCTTTTGAAACAGAAGTTGGGATTAATCTCCGAGTAAGAAATATCAAAATTAACAAATATAATAACTCAAAACTATGGATTAAAAATACATTTAAGTAGTTTTGAGTTATTACATTCGTTAATTTTGATATTTCTTACTCAAATGTCAAGATTAATACCGAACTTTTGTTTCAAAAAGGTTAGAGAAAGTAAAAATAAAAATCGGAGTGTTTTCGAACAAATATGGAGCGCCTGGAGCATTTTTCATTAACCTCATTTATCACTAACATTATATTACCTCCCTAACTCATACATAAACTGGAATGATGCTTTAAAAATTTGTGTGTCATCGTTTATAGTACTACTCTTAATGCCTGTAAAATTTCAAGTTGCTGAGGTGAAAATTGCAAAAAGTCATTTTAAAGATACCTGGTTGCTTTAAGCAAGCGTCGAACAAGACGGAAGAATTTCATATTTGGTCTCTAATCCAAATTTGTAAATTTGTATCAAATCTATAATAAAAGGACTATGTCGAGATACCCGGATATGCGTGGATACCATAACAGAAAAAGTTAAAAAAACAAAGATGGATAAAATTTGGTCGTAAACATAGATCATAAAGTATCAAATTTAAAAGGAAATCCTCAGAGATTTTTATCTTTTGTCAATCTGTAGTTTCGCCAACATGCCAATTTTGATAATCAAAACGCAATCATTTAAATATTTCAAATTTGAAATGTTATTTTGAGATTACAATTATCTTTCAGTGTCAAATTTTGATTTTAATTAATCGGAAAAATACACACATTCTGTGCTCTGGTACTAGAGTAATAATCTCATAACGATTTATTTTTTTAAAATCGGTAATCGCTCTCAAACAGGTTCTTTAGTAACTATTGTTAACTATAGTTAATAAAGGGGCAATTTATAATATATAATCACATAATATATGAGCACAAAATAGGTTTGGGGAAACTACTCTTGTTAGTTTTAAATGGGGAATTATAATTTTTATATTATATGCCTTTTTATTAATTATTTATATTCTTAAAATAATTCTAAAAAAGTAGTGACAGTTTCATGAAGGTGATTGATAATTTTTTAAAAAATCCGTTCCTTTTCTTTAACCGATTTATTTTATTTAAAAGCACTTTTTGTAATTTTAATTTCTAATTTGTTGATCATTTTTGTCTACTTTTATGTATGGCAAAATTTAAGCTGAAATTACTTATTAATATTCAATAAGCATGTTTATCAGTTTGTTTTAAAATGGGAAAAGCATTATATATGCGCATAAATTATTTTTTGATGATTTATAAATGTTTTTGATGATAATATGTATAAATATGGTCATTTCCAAGGGCAAATTTTATGTAAACAATTTTTAATTTTCAAAGTCATTAATTCATGGGTTTTGTATTCTCAAAATAACAAGCTATACTTATTTACATTTTAATTACTTCACATTCAGAAGCAATTTTAGGGCGAAAAACAATATCAGCAGAATTTTTTGGGGCTCGATTATAAGTAAATGAATTTTTTTATCATCCCAAATTGAAATATTTTCATGATGAAGAAACAGAGTGACATATAATAATAATTTTTTATCAAAGTGTTTCATATAAAATTTGCTTTAAATTCAAGCTTTCCTAACTATGATTAAAACGATATTTTCTAAAAGAAAAAAAAAGGAAAGCATGTGTCAAAACAATTCAACATCATACATTTTTAGTTCCCAAAGGCTATATTAATAATTATAGCTACCAGCATAATAATATACATGATTCTTCAAAAAGTAAATTTTATAACTTTCTCATAAATATTACATCTTTCTATTCATAAAATTATCTGAAAATAGCTGTTAAGACAAAGCGATTAGCAATAACAAAAAGAGACAAAAAATATTTAAATAAGTTTTTACTTAAAACTGACTGAAATTCTTTGTTTTCTTAAAATTATTTTTAGTAGAATATATTTTCTACATTATTCTTCATTTTAATTGGTTTATCAATAATCATCTCTTAGAAATAAAAGAGACTTTAATATGTTTTATAGAACAATTTGTTTCTTTTAAAGCTATCAAATTTTGTATTAATATGCTTTTAAGCCTAAAAGATGATACAGACAATTTTTTTGAAATTTTAATTAAAATTTAAGTAAAAAAGTTGGCATTATTTTCTACATTCTAAAATATCATTCTACAAATTAATTTTTCAGACTATAAATTCTAAAATGTAAAATCTTTATATTTTATTTTTAATTTTATGAGCCTAATATAGAATAATATTTTTAAATTAAACTTGCAAATCTATTTTGTTGTATTTGAACTTGAATTAATGTTGAGAGATTTTTTGAGAACAAGTTTTTTTTGTGATAAATTGTGCATGTCGATTTCATTCATGATACTGTCTAACGCAGTTACTGCTTTATCTTTTTGGTTACGTATGCGTTGCACATCGAAAGAACAATTAATATTTCAATGCTATCCACACTAATCGATCGATGGGACAGACAATGTTCCAATGATCAGCGATGAATAATATTGATAATAGTGGATAGATGGTATTTGTGTAAATTGGCTTTGAAAGCAATTTTTTTGTCAGACACAGACATTAATTATTCATTGTGAATATACTAAATTCCTTAAAAATAGATGTAAATAGTTTCTTTTTAAATTCAGGTATATACTGAAACAATTTCCGGATAATGAGAGTTGTAATTTCCACTGGCACATATATATTGTATAGGTTGCACAATATCAAACAATATTCGCTACTGTGATGATGATGATGTGGTATCCGCTTTTTACCATATAACGAGAGGTGCAGTATCTTCTGAGGGTATAGACCTCTCAGCACCCGAGGGCAGAAGTCTGTCTTCTAGATCATATGAGGATGACAGACACACCCACACTCTTGTACAGCCCTTTTTTACAGAGGGCACATTCACACGTCTTACAGATAGAACACAGAAGAACAACATTGCCCGTACCAGTACTCACAGAACACGAGGAAGACGCGCTACCTCTGCGCCAGAGAGCCGGTACTCATTACTATACAATATTGTTTAATAATGGAAAATATAATAATATATTGCACAAAATATAACTATAATATGCAGTATTATAAGCTACTTAGGTAAAAAACAATACTTAGAACGCTTTTGTTGTCAGATAAAACTGCTAAGAAATAGTTCATAGCGAAAAAAAATCGCATAAAATAGATGTATTTCATTTAAAATTATATTAAAATAATATTATAGTTGGAATTTGCTAAATACTGGAGAAATATAGATATTTCTAGATAGATATATTTTCTAAGTCAACTTACTAGTAATTTTTATTATTATTGAGGTGGTCCCTCAAAACCTTGAAAATCAAAAGATTGAAAGACTCAAATAAAAGGAAAGACCAAAAGATATTTAGTTTTGCTTGTGTCATCATTTGAAAATATTTTGATAGAGGCTGTGATTTTTTTGAACAAGGATATTTCTGAAAGTATTAATGCTGTAGAATGGATATTTTTAAATTTATTTGTTTATTTTATATCACATTAATATTTTATCCGCATGATTATATCAGCAAATTTTGAAATGAATAACATTTTCTTTTTTTTAAATTACTTATATATTTCAAGTGAATTCTTTAATTCATGGACAAATATCATGTTAATTAATATCATATATCATTTTCAATAAAAGAAATGCGACAAAAATCAGATCTTTGAATTAAAAAATAAAGAAAGAATCCTCGTTTATTTATCTCAGTTGTTTCTAAATGGTTGTTGCCTCCTTTATAAAAAGATCGAAAGTGATCAGGTTAAATGTAGTTTGACGATAGAGTTTTAAAATAGAATCTTAATTCAAGAACTAAAATCTTCAAGACTTCGCACAAAAGAATCAGTCGTAATATCGAAGTTCTATTTACTTGATCTTGGCGCCTTTTGTGTGATTGTTAATGCCCTAGGGAAGACAAAATATTCTCTGAAATTCCTTCTAGAAGCTTCTGGAAGTATGGAGTTCCACAAACTCTTATTGAAAGGGCTAATTCACTGAAAGACCTTCATCTTGTTTTCCTCTAGCTATAACACCTGCGACCTTTTGTATTTTAGTGGCATAGGTATGGAACTAGTGTAATTATAACCAACCATTGAAACATAAATTAGTTTCGGAAATAATTTTTCTGTGTCTTTGGCTTAAGATAATGTATTCAGTGAGATTCTTATCTAGTTATGGAATAGGTAAAAGTTTTGTTGCGATGTAGATGCAACTCTGGTTAGAAATTAAACAAATATGATATTGGAGAATAAATAATACATATAATTAGAGTTATATATGTATCATTTACAAAGAATAATGTAATTAAAATATTTTAATGTATCTATCTTCTTATAATTATAAATATTAATAAAAATAGTATTTATTAAGAATGTTTACTAAGAATAAATAATAAGTATAAATTTTTTATAAGATAAACAATTAGTCAAAACAAATAGACTGAAAAGAATTTTTAAAGTTATGTTCTTTTTATTTTAAAGATATTTGGTTATTAACTTTAATAATAATAATTAAGGAAAATTATTTCGAAATTTGCTTTTGTTATTTTATTTAGAATTTACTTTATTTTTGTTCGTATATTTTGAGTGTAAAATAATATATATTAATATAATGCTTAGCTGTTGCCGTTTTTCAGTGGAATACTTTATGAAACATGTATTTAATAAACCTGTATCGTTTTCTTTAGAACCTCACCTGCTTCCATTAACAGCAGCGGTATTTTTTTTGAATTTTGAATTTATTTAGCTGGAAAATATGCTGTATGGGAATTTTCTAATTTCTTTCTATCACACTATTTATGAAAAAGATAACTTTTTTAAAGAAGCTTTCCAAAAAGTTAATGAAAAATTTAGTTAAATATTTCCTAGTTTCAAATAGAAAATCCTATAAGAAAATAGGCTCTAAAACTGCCATTAATGCACATTTAAATTTTAGTAGAAAGAGTAATAAATAATCATAGATGTAAAATCCCGTACAAACTTCATAAAGTTTAAAAAATGAATCATTAAAAATACACAAAGCAACATAAATTTCCCGATATCAAATTTACAAAGAAAAATTTTATTTTTATTTTTGAATCATTAAAATATATTTTCAGAAAAAATGAGGACTGAATATACAGACGAAGTTTTAGTGTTTTAAAAGCAAAATCAATTTTTTAAATCTCTTTTTAAATATGTCTTTTTTGTTATGTTCAATTTAAAATAGTACATTTTATTACAATATTTTACGATAAATTTGAAGAATTTAACTGCTTTTTTCCATTGAGTTTTATTTACAAATTTTGTGGGTAGTGGTTATATTTAACTTTTCATGTATGGAATTGCAGATTTTTTAAATATTTTATTTAAGAATTTTGGGGATGAATATTCTTTAATAGCAAAAATCAATGCTTGCAGGGATTATTCTTCGAATAAATGCAAAAGTGAATCATAATTTTATTTAAAAATTGTATTTCTAGAAACATCTTTCTCTCTTACAAGCACACATTTTGTATAAAATCTTAAGTGTTTTTATAGAACAAAATTCATATCTAAAAAAATAATTTTTTCCAAATTTTATATATTGGAAAGCAATTTTTCATATAAAATTTGGAAAAAAATTTCAATTAAAGACATTTTGTTAATAACCAAAAATAAATATCATTTTATAACAAGTTATTTTTTTCAAGTTGTGTTTTCCTCAATAAACTGAAATAATATATAAATGGCTTCAACATTATTTTCACTTCTTAGCATTTGTAAAAGGATATAAAAAACAGATTTAAATAATGTTTTTATAATTTGTCTAGAACAGCTTTTCTGAAGTTTTCAATGATTTCTTCGAATTGACATTTAATTTATTATTATAAAGTTTGCATGCAATTTTAATTTAATTGTTTCCTTAAATTCACTAAAGTGTCAAATTTCTCACATAGAATCTTATATGAATCTTAAGACGAATTTTATTGCCAATGATTTTTGGAAATGTAAATATATCTTATTGCAATCGTGGAAACACATTTGTAAAACATAATTCAACATTCTAACTCCTCAGGAAATAAATCATAGATGAGTTGGAAAATTCAAATTTTTTAACCGTGAAACAAATAAAATAAAATAAAAAGTTGTAGAAACCAAAATATCTATCATTCAGTTGTTGCAACATCACACAGAAACTCATTAAATACCAAGTTTTATAAATCGTCAAATATGTAATTTTTTTACTCCTTTACTTTCTTTAAAATGACACTGGCTGTTCTTTTTTTATATGGAAAGAGCTTGTGTAAATTTTATTTTACTGCTTGTTCCCCAATCTTTGAAGGTGATATTCCACAGAGCTTGTTGCTTCAGCCTACTGCATTTCCTTCTTTCTCTTTTACTGGTTTTGTCGGAATGAGCCAAAAATGCAACTTCTGCTGTCTCACCGTCTCTGCGATTTCCTGAATTTCATATTCTATTCAGACCACGTAATCCACGTTAAGAGCTTCGTTTTCATTTTGATCAAATGTGGTATAAGTGCAGATGTGGTAGTTTTCTTCTTGTGTTTGCAAAGAAACAATATTATAATTATTCATTAAAATATAAAACCGTTTAAATCTTGTAGTCTTTTAATATATTTGTGTTTACTTTCTTTCATTATATTATTTATTTATTATTTATAAGAATGAATATTATTTTTATATATTTAGAATTTGGTAGAACATCTACTGTTGTTGTGCTCGTGTTACGCTTTACAACGATAGGAGGGGAGTAGTAGCTTCTGAGGGTATGTAATAATATGAGTATATGGAGCACCCTAGAGCAGTTTAGATAAAGTGATCTCTAGAAGTGACCTCTAGCTCACTTACATCCCAAACCTTTTTATGGGACCGACTTCATTCATGCCTTTTTTTCCTTCATCCACTGATCGTAATTTAGATCTGGAATAGAAAACGAATAACTTTGACCCAGTACCCCCTATGGTATTACTCTCGACACCGAGAACTTTGTGGCCATGACAGATTTAACGTGTGCCACACACACACACACACACACACACACACACACACACACACACACAC
>JAOUZG010031333.1:2644581-2666380 GCA_026289955.1 Argiope argentata
AATAATCGCTTTTTTGCCTTAGGATCAAAATATTTAAGTTATGGTATTTAATAATTGTGATTTTTCTATGACATACTTTTATCTTTATTTTTAAGTATGATAATTGTACTGTTGAATTATGATCAATCAGATAAAATTATTCTATTTAATATTTGTGATTTTTACTAAGAAATATTTTTCTTTATTTGAAAGTATAAAAATTGTATTTTTGGCTTTAGATCAAACCATTAAAATTATTGTCATTCATTTCATTACAAATATCACTTTGGAATTAACTTTAATTAGTTTAATCCCTTACTTACAACATATTATAAAAATTTTCCTTGGAAATAGAAATTTGGCGGATTTAAAAATTAAAACTATGATTTCTTGGAAGATAAATAAAGTTTGCTAGATTTGTGCAAAATTCTATATCTTATTATTTTACAAGCATTTAAATTTTTTCTTTCAATGATTTGTATATTTATGATGTTTCATTTACTTAAAATTCCAATTACTTATTTTCTGTAACTTAATTTAATGATTTTCAACAAGATATTTTCAAACTTACTTTATCCTCTTGTCTAAAAATGTCATATTATAGGGGAAATGAGAAATAATATATTTTTGGAGATCATGTAAGAAACTTTAGGGACACCACTCTGTTTAATTTATTTTTAATATTATGAGAAAAATAAAATATTCTCCAAGACATATTCTGAATGGTTATTTAATATAGTTGAAATTATATTAGATAGATAACAAAAAAATAATATTTTCAATCGTTTTATGCGTATTAAAATTAATTACTTATTCTTTAACTATTCAATTTTAAACCGGTTACAACAATTGTTATATTTCTTCTCTGACCATTATTAAAAAAACTGAATACAATCAAAAGTTTTAATTTAATCAGAATGCTCAGATATATATTTTTAAAGTCTCAGTAATGTACTACGCAAAATACCATATTTACATAAAACTTTGTAAACAATCGAGATGCCGTATTCACTTAATTATCTCGCATAGCAAATTCCCTTTATCAAAATTTGAATTACCCTCAAATTATATGCATCATTTGTGAATTACTTGTAAAAGATCCGTTTTGTGAGAGTCACTCTAGAATGACCATTATATAGCCTTTGCTTCAAAACTTTCCTCTCTGTTTTGCTAATGATGGCATCACTTTATTGGAGTACATATTTTAATGAGAAAGATTTTGAACAGCCTTCCATCAGAGACTGTATAAACTGTAATAACATTGTTAACTAAAGAAGTTTAAATATAACGCGTCGGAGTTCTATTTGGATATAATGATGGAAAATGGTTAATTTGTGGGCTATAAGTGTTAAGAGATATCTCGTTGCTTTGTAATTTCCTAGAAATAAAAATATTGTAGTTGGTTTGGAAAATTATATTATCGATACGATTATTTTAAGCTTTGATTTAATAGCAATCATAGCGCCATTAAATTCGAAAAATTGAAATTTTATTAGTAATGTTTTATTGTGATTTTTTTTCGTATAAAAGTAAAGAACTTCACTGTAAAGGATTAGATAAAAATCATCATATCTGTACTAGATATTTTAAATGGTACTTTTGCCATCTTTATTTTTCAATGATTTTCAAAAATTAGTAATAAACCGGTTAGAAAAATTTATTCTCAAAACTTTTAATAATTTGTTCAGTTTTAAAGTTACTGTGGCTCTTTTTTGTTTTTTAAATATTTTTACCGTTAATGGCACTTTCTCAAGTCAGCTGTTTGTCAGCGATTTAAACCTTTTGAGCGAGTGTTTTTTGTTTTTTTGTTTTTCAGTAGCGCCAATTTTGCCAAGAGCACAAATGACAACCCTACACACGCACACATGACAACCCCTTTTTTGGGATAGACTTCATTCATACATTCTCATTTATTCATCCGTAGATCGTAATTTAGACCTGGAACAGATAATGATCACCTCTGAACCAGTACCCTCGGTGGTATTACTCATCATATGGAAAGAGCTTTGCGACATTGACAGATTTAACGAGCGCCAACGAGCGCCAACCACACTCGATTTTCGGTCGAAGAAGTCCGAACTCGCAGTCTAAGGTATACGAATTTAACGCTCTTCCAACCAGGCTATCCCGGCCTAATATTCCTGTTTGTTACGAATAAATGATATTGCTTTTCCATGATATTATTTTCATTAAATAATGAAATGTAGAGATATTAGAGAAATTAGAATTAAATTCAGTTCACAATATTAACTACGAATTGAATGAATTTGGCGACAAAACCAAAGATTTTAGGAAATGTAAGAATCAAAGAATAATATTTTGTTATATATTGTTACTAACGGACAAACGCCGCAAAAGCACATGGAAGGTGAGAGCGATTAGCGACTGTTGACGAAGAGCTTGGCGCTAGCCGGGTTGGTTTGGCGAAAGGAATAGTCTGTTAGCCACTGGATCGTTCGCGGGGATCTCCGAAGCTTCGCGAGCTCGCTGATTCGGATATATAAGGGACGAGTTGCCGCAATTTAGCAGTTCCTCTCTCTCGGAAGAGTAGCGACTCGTTGTAGCGAGATGATTACTTTTCTTGCTTGCTATTAGTGAGCCGCGTTCACATTTGCTGTTAACATTGTATCATTGAGCTCTCTGTGATTTACTGTTTATTGTGCAATACGATAGCTGTTTTGCAGTCTGTTTTTCTGGTGAATAAGACTTGCGCTTACGCTGTAAGTGACTGTTTTTGTTGTAAGTGACTGCTGGATTGTTTTTTGAAGTTTTACTTTATCTAGTCATCCTGTACATACCTGTAAATAGCTGTAAATAAATTTGTTTGTGCTGTCCTCAAGTAAAGTCCAATCAATACGAACCCGCTACGCTAAAAACGTAACATTATCAAAGAGAATATATTAATCTATATCAATAAATCTATATTTAAAAGTAAAGACATATTAATGCATTAAGAAAAATTCATTGAAATTTGATAAGAAATTACTAAACAGTAAAAGTGTGAAGCCTTTTCAAGACGATTTATATCTCATATGGGGTATTGATCATATAGATAATAATTTAAATGCATTTTGAGTAAAGTTGCTGTTATCCGTCCATTAATTATATATTTGAAAATACAGATTTCTCGTAAGTTTCCATTGTACATTTGTTTTGCTTTACTTTTTCTTGTGGCATAAATCATCATTTCCTCTTATTCAATAAGTAGTAATCCTAGTACATAATAATTACTGGTGATTCCTGTAAAATATTGTTGGCTGTAATAAATCATTGTGCAAATTCAATATTTCTTTATACCATTATTCACTAGTTAAAATGCAAGCCAAACGTAAAATTTTTAAAAATTGTAACAAATAGAATAATTTCTTTTTTAAATTTATCTTTTAGTATATCGCCTTTTTTACTACATGTACGAACTTATATCCTTACATCATTCTGTCAAAAGTAAAATACTTTCTAAAGATACTATGGATTTAAAATATTTTCAAAAACCACTATTGTGTCGTAAATGCTTGAGGTAAGCTGACTTTCTATCACTTTTACTGACGTGCATTTGAAATAAGTAGTTTCCTCGAGGTCTGCATATCAACCGGAAGGAATATTTATTTGAAAGTACTTCTTGACCATTTCCGAATATATATAGACTAAATCCTCAGCTTATGACAGTATTTTTCAATATTAAAATATGGAACTGTAAATAAATTTTGACTTTCAAGAAAATTTTTAAACTCATAACAGAGAATTAAAAAAATATTAACGTTTATGAGTAAGTAAATACGAAATCTGTTACGATGTGATTGCTTTTCCTTAGTGAAATGAGACGGAATTAGGTGTTTGAAATATTTTAAGGCGAAAAAATTGTTTTTAAGGCAAATCTAATTTCTTTGCTGCAGTTTGAATATTATCAACCTCTCATTGTTGGATTTCACAAAAAAAAGAGACTTATTTCTGTATAATATTGAATTCAATTACTCATAGATAATACTTACATTTCAAGTTTAAACACTTTTTTTTAAGTGTTTAAACTTGATATTAGTGATGTAAATTTCCTCAAATTTGTAGATGAAAAGGTTCCAACATGATTGTTATTTCACGCCATTCCGATGGTTACAAAAATAGTTTGAGATCGAATACCCTCTATCGATGATGAGACTCGCTTCCTTTCACAAGGGTCATACGTGGATAGTCATAAAACTTAGGAGTGAACTTTGTTTTCTTCCAATGCCTTTTCAAAGGTAAAATTACTCTGTTTTACTCGTGTGTCTTAGCGGATCGGAATCATAAATAAATTATTGAGGGAAGTAGGAAAATATTACACTTCGTGTGAAGTTATACAATTATTCAGAATAATTTTAAATGTTAAAAAAAATTTGACACTCGTGTTTGAAATATTTATATATATTTGACTTATACGCTATTTTAAAAATGACAGTTTTTGTTGGCACTAGCTTTAAATTGAAATTCGATAAAAGGAAGGAAATTTAATTTCGTGTCCCAGGTTTGTCCAGCTCCTTTGAAACTATTCATGGAAGATAACGATCATTTTTAATTATTCACCCATTGGTCTTTCCATTCACTCTGCTACAATATCTGATCATAAATGTTCGCTATTTTGGCTGTATTCCAGTAGAAATTCACATAATCTCGAATTATTTATACAAAATTTACATTTAATAACAAATAAAATTTTCAAAAATTTCAGGCATTCATAAAAAGTCATTTTTTAATAAAATTTATGAAAATATCAAAATTAAATAACAAAACTATAGTAATCCAAATAGGAGGAAATAAATAAGTTTTAAAATAATTTTGAAGATAAGCACAATTAGAAGTAAGAAAATACAAAATGAAATCTAAGAATGACAAATTTCAGGTTATCATGTGACAATATTATTAGTTTTTAAATCATTATTATTCTTAATTAATTTAGGTCATTAACCAATTTAAAAAGGTTTGAAACGATCTCGAAACTTCTGTCCCTCTATTATATCTATCTATCTATCTATCTATCTATCTATCTATCTATATATATATATATGTGTGTGTGTGTGTGTGTGTGTCTATATATATATAATTTCTTATAAATTTTCATTTTTTTATTTTTTTAGATAACAAACAAAGTTTTGGAACTCGACCTATTTTAAGATGAAATAACAGCTACGGTGTTATATTTCTACGTAGACCTTTTAAAAAATCATCGGTTGTGATTAAGCATTCGTAATAATAAATGAACACCATTAAAAGCAGGTAAAACTTTTTTTTAAAAAACTCTTCTATTTTCAAAGAAGTATACAAAGAAGCATAATACAATTCTGGCAAAAGCAAATAAAAAAATTCTTCAACCAATCATTCCTGGCGGCCCATAGCCTTTATTTTTTGCCCGTAAATTTTGGAGACGCTAAAACTTTCTAAGCAAAGCAACATTATGTTCTCACATCATAGTATTTTTTTTAATTCTATAATATATAAGCTCTTTTTATAAATTTATTCCCTTATAGAGGAAAGTATTTATGAAAAAATTTATAACAAATTTTTGCTGTGGAGCTCCATTTTTCGAATTTTCATAAGAAGTACTGATAAAATAATTTTGGTACATTTAATGTGGGTGAAAATACAAGTTTGATTTTCTCGGAACTATTCCATTACAATTGCAAATGTTTTCCTCATATTATGGATTTTTAGTTATTTTCAGATATATTTTCTAATTGGAGTTTCAATAAATTTTATTTAAAAAAACATTTTTATAAAACTGTGAAAGTAAATAATTAGAAAATTGAATAAAAGTATTAATAAGCAAAGCTTATGATATATATCACACTATTATCGAAATACCAATTACTATTTCAGTTTTCGAGATGGTTTGCTTTTTTGGAAGAGTTTATACGTAATTTAATTATTATAGAAAAGAGTTATATATATATATATATATATAAATCAGTATATCGCTTTCATATTTCGAAATGATATTCTATCAGTAATAACTATAAAACCAAATTTTCTAGCATAAAAAGGAAAATAAATTTCGTTTAAAATATTACAGAAAAAAAAACGGAAAGAAAAAGTTTTAAAATTTTATTTCATGTAGTAATTGTTCTAGATAAATTGGAATTTTAATTGGATTTATAAGGTATTTTAAGGAAATTAACGATTAGGATTTTTTTAATGAAATTTTTCGTAACTGTGAATGAATCCTCCATCATTTCCTGCATCTTATTTTTTTACTATTTTATTTCATCATCCATACATTTCATAGATTTTTTAAATTTTTTTTGACACATTGATAATTTTTTAAATATCTTTTTATTAATCTTATATTTTTTTTATATTTTAGTTTCTAGTTTATTTATTTTTATACATATGATCTTTATTTCATATGATAAGCATATTAATTAATAAAAGAATGCTAAATGTATATCTTAATCAGGAAAAAGAAAGAGTTTTAGCAGCATAATACAAAAACTATTACACCAGTAGTAGCTTGAGAAGAAGTTCTCCTTATGTTTATGTACATATTTAAAGTGGTCATAAAAAGTTTCACTGAGTAGAACATTTTCCTTTATTAACTATCTAAATATCTAGGGAAATATTTTCCAATTTATATATTCCGTTATACGCTTTATATTTGCCAAGAATATAAAATATTCTAGTTCGAATAAGCAACATTACAAATTTATAAATAATACGATAAAAATTTTGCACAATATCTTCAAAAAATGCCCCTTAATAGATAAATAGATTCATAATAGATATGTTTAATATTCATATTATATAATAGAAACATTTAATATTTCAAAAATATATCACTTAATATATAAAATATTTTTGAAACATTAGGGGACAAAGAACCTAAATAGAGCTATAAAATAGAAATGTTTTAACTCAAATGAATAAATGAAAACTTTGTTTAAAATTTAGGAAATAAATTACATATTTACTAAAATATAAAATATTTATATTTCTAATTTTTAAACACTGTAGTTCAAACAGTAAATAGCAAGAAGTTTTAATTTTTCTTCGTACTATGAAGCATTGAAACAACTGCAAATCATTTTTTATTTAACGTATTTATTAGAAAAACATTGAATTTTAATTTATAAGTATTTTAACGCAATTTTATTAAAATTTTAAATTTTAGAAAATATCTCTTAGAAATAAAATACTTTTTAAAATATAAACTAAATAAATAATATAAAAAATATAAATTCCGTTCTTTTTTAGGTCAACAAAGAAAAAAATGTGTAAGTTACTTTTTATTAAATAATTACAATTAATATAAATATTTTATCAAAAATTGTTGAATTTTTCAAAAATTGAACTTGCATTCGCCATTTTCAAGGGGGAAAAAATGCTGAAACCTTCACATATTAATGATTGAATTATTACCTGTTATTTCAATTTACATTACAAACTGCTGAAACTCTATTTAAAATATTAAAAATTAATTAAATTTATTTAATTAATAAATATTTGAATGAAATTGTATTATCTTCAAGTGTCATTCACTACAAGCTTAAAAAATGTATTTGAACTTGAGTCTATTAATAATATTTTATCAATGACAGATAATTTGAAAGAAAGATACATCAGGAGAGTGTAATCTAATAGTAAGAATTGAAAAAAATAATAATCAATGTAATATCTTCAACAATAAACACAGAAGTAAGATTTAAATACTATTATAAAGAAATTCTCACAAATTAAGAATAATCAGTAAAGAAAAATCCATAAGTCCATCAATGTTTCAGAATCGGCATCTGCGTTAAATATGTCATAATAGAGTCATTCTGTAGCGCTTGAAGGCGAAATGAACAAATAAATAAATAAAAACGAAAATGTGCAAATTTAATCTATCATAACACCACTCCCAAATATTCAATACTACTCCAAAACCAATTCCCTACCATCAAATATCTTCATATTTTTCACAACTCTTACTTAATCCTACTTATAACATTACCGGCAACTTTAATGCTATCAAAAAACCGCATAATTAAACATCCGCAAATCCACACAAAGCACCTCATCTGTGTAACTGAAGGTGCAGTAACTTCCTGTTTTCTATGTGAACTATCAATGCCTCCTTGGGACGCATAAACTTTCTGTGAAGTAGAGAAAACTTCTCAGGAGCCTGCGGAATTCCTAGACTACACTCTGAATTGTAGAGAGGAGGGGCTTTTCCTTTCAAGGACTTTGGTCTCTCTATCCGGTAACTGCAACACCTGCTCCCTTTTGAATTCACCCTTCCGGTGAATCGATGAAGGGGCGCACCCCCCGTTTCATTATAAGCACACTGCCGCGACTTGAATTAGCTACGGGGAATGACATTCTATGTCTTTTAGATTATATGATGCATTCAGTAAGATTCTTAATAAGGTGGAGAGAATATGGAAGCTTGTGGTGTTTCTGAAGTGGTCGTTGTTATGTAGAGTTACTCAGGTATAGGGTTAGGAATTGCAGGCTTTCTGGTGGGCTTTGTTGAGTTCGACGATTATTTTAGAACTTAGAGGTTAGAGAAAAAAATAAGATATAATTTTATGCTGTCTGTGAAATTAGATTATCTTACAAATGAAATAAGCACTTACTTTTTATATTTGCTGGAATTTCAATTGAGTTAGCTGCCAAAATTATTTAACATTAACCCTTTTTTGTATGGGTCGCCATTCCCTTCAGGAAATATACATCTAAAAGAAAGCCCTCAGAAGCATGTTAAAAGTCTAAACTATGCATCAGATTGTTGAGAGGAGTGCCCTTTCCTTTCAAGGACTTTCGTCACTCTATTCAGTAGTTGTAACATATGTTCTTAAGGATAATTCATGAAAGGGTGCGCCTCGGTTCTTTATAAGACTGGAACGTGAATCTTTATAGGGTAAGACAGTTATAGTCCTTTAGATTAGATTATATATTTGGTAAAATTCTCAATCAGGCAGTAGAAATGTGCAGTGTAGGTCTATTTGGAAGTGATGATTCTTGTATAGAATCAATTCAGGAATGGATTGGAGAAGGGAATTTTAAGTTTGAAGAATGCTTTGCTTAAGTCAAAAATTTTGAGAAAAGTTAGAAAAAAATTATTGCCTTGATAGATTTTATTAAAATTAATTGCTTCCTAAATTGGTTGTTTAAAAATGAGACAATTATTTGTTATTATTATTGTATTCATCTCCTTTACTTTAGCATTAAGAAACTTGTTCTAAAATTATAAATGTGTTTTTAAAATCCTGATTTACGTATCCCTGACACTTTTGATCAAAAATTTTTAATTCGTTTATACATATAAAAATAGCATTAAAATTGTTCTTATTAAAAAAGAAAATTGTACACAAGATGTTTGACAAGAGAAGAAAAAATAATGCGACTATTTTATAGCTGCGTTTGGATATAAAACTACCATGATAAATACTACCATGATCCAAATGAATTATACACTCACTGGCCAACAAATTAGAACCCAAAGATCCATATTTAATTGGATCTTTTTTTGCACGGATAACTGCTCTGATTCGTTTGGGCATCGAGGCTACAAGCTTCTGGAGTGCATTTACATCCAGAGAATATCATACATTGGCTATGCAGCTTTTTAGATCCTGTAAATTAGATAGATGAGGAGATTGCTGTTGGATGCGTATTACCACCTTTATCAAAATACATTTTCTATGGGGTTAAGATCCGGGCTTTACGGTGGCCAGGGAAGAAGTTGAAAGTCAGAGTGATGCTCAGCGAACCGATTTTGAACAATTCTGGATCGATGTATTATCGTCCATGAAGTATCCGTCGCCATCAGGATAAAAGTTCAACTTTTCAGAGGGTTCTTGATCTGTCAGTATATCTAGGTATCACATGGATATACGTTAACCCTAGATGAACATCAGGGCTCCATGCCAACAGAACATGCTCCATCTCATGATATTCCCTCCAGACCCTTGAACAGTGCGAGCAAGGCAAGATGGATTCATGGCACCGTGGGGTTCACGCCAAATTTGACGTCTTCCATCAGTGCAAAATAAGGTGTAGCGTGATTCATCTGATCATATTACCCGCTTCCAATCCTCAGATGTCCAGTGTCTTCTTTCCTGATACCACTGCAAACGATTTTTGCATGTTGGACAGAAATGAGTGTTTTTCTCACAGGCACTCGACTATGAATTCCTATCCTCTGCAATTCTCTGCGCATGGTTCTGGCTGAAGTCTGTTGGGAAGAGTCTTGGTTAACGATTTGTGGCCGTTGAATTACAGTAGAGTCTCTGTTCTGTCGCACAATTCGTCGGAAACGACGCCAATCACGCTCCTGAAAAGTGTGCTCGAAACTCAATTACGTCTTCTAGAAAAGGACTGTGAGTTCTGATTCCTACTTTTGAAAATATTTGATATGGCTGCTTTTGAGAACCCATCGAGATCCGCCGTCGTCGAAATCAAGGCATCTGCTAAACGCGTACCAACAGTAAACCCTTTTTGAAACGGTAAAAAATCTAAAGTTTTCCCCTTTTTACTTCATTCACCACGGAAAGAATTCTTACTTCTTATACTAACATTCTAACAAGTGTAACTCACGTCATAACAAACAAATTGCATATTCATCCCTAGCATGCAATCAAATGCAAATCCCAAAGGTTTGTATTCCATTGGCCAGTGAGTGTATCTTGTATTTATACAAAATTTTTAAATACAAAGATTTTCTTCATCAGGAAATAGATAATGATGATCAATAAAATTATATTTTAAATAACTCAACAATGAAATTTCAAAATAAAAGCAAATAATGGTCAGCCTTTTATTCCATGTATAATATTATATATCTACGCATAATTTAAAAAGGGTTATTTAGGAATGGATTCTTATTTTAAATATTGCCAGCTAGATCTTTAAAATTAATGTAATTTAGTAAAATGCTGACAATTTATGGCTAATTCTTGAAATTATATACATAATTGTTCTGGTATACACTATTAAATATCACATTATCTGGAATATTATACCCATTATTAGTGACAATGATGTTTTGAAAATCAGAAAAATCGTTATTTGTTTTAAAGGCCAAAGTTATATCTCCGTTCTTCTTGATTACTTATCATCGTGCAGTAAAAGGATTTTTTTTGTTTTAACTTTTAGTATTCTGGGATTTATTTTACTTTTATTTTATTTTAATATGAACTGATTAATTAACTGAGCTCACATGATCCTATTCATTTGATTCCCTAGATTTTGAAACTGGAAACTTACCTTTTCATTACCGAGACTCTACTTAGTAACACAACCATTTTTCAACAATTTGTTATTTAAATCAAATTACAAACAGCCTAGATAGCTGCTAACATACTCGCCTATATAGAAAACCGAATAAAAGTAAGGAATATAATGTGAATTAATATTTAAGATGGCATTCAAATATGACAAAAATGTATCAAGTATTACGCATAATGTTTATATAATTGCATTTTTTTTCATTCGAAATGTAAAAAGTTTTATGGTTGAATGTTATTTTAAATGAAGCTGCATAGAGACATCTCAGTATTTATTCTATATATGTTTGAAAACAACCTTCCACAATATTTGTTGCTTATGACCAAAAATCTATATATATTATTTATTTTCTTTTGCTATATTTGTTGGAAAGAGTCGAAAAATGTGACTCCTCCTGTTTCACTTTTTCTTCCACGATTTTCTGAAATTCAGATTCTTTTCAAATGGCAACACGGACGTTAAAACCTGCGGTTGTGTTTAAAGGAAAGATGGTATAAGTATTTAGGTTTTTTAAAAAAAAGAATGTTTTGTATGTTTTTTCTGAGTTTTTATAAAAAAATGTATCTTTTCTAAAATAATTTACGTAAGCTTTTAGATTTCGATGCTGTCTAATAAAAAAAATACCTTTCTTATATTTCTGATTTTGTATTTTTTTTTACACTTTATTGACATGAATATTAAAACTTACAATGGCTTCATATGAATGTGTTGGTATATACAAAAAATATAAAATCGTCAAATAATAGTTTGTAGCTTTTAATGTAAATCTCTGTTTAACAAAAGATTATATATTAAATACTTATAAGTTTAAAACCCTTAAATGGAACTGAATTATTAATTACCTTTACTGATAATATAAGAGAATATGCATGTAGAAAGCTATTTGAGTTACCCTAGAGGTCCAAAATGAGGTAACTGTTCTGAAAAGAAAGGATGTAAAAGAAAGCTACTGATTAGTTAAATCAAAATCTTAGTTTTTAAAAATAAGTTAAACTAAGTTTTGTAGTTTTCAATGAAAATTATTTGGAAAGAAAAATTAAATGCCAACTAATTTGACAGATTAATATGAATTCAGCTGAGCTAATAAATCTCTCTTGAAGTTTCTACAATTTTTAAACATCATTTTTTACAAAGAATTTAATTACTCTTGTCATAATATTTAACCATTTGGTTATTTGGCTTTGCAAATTTAATTTCTTGATTTTTTTTAAAAAAATTTTGATAGCTGTAGACGAAAGAATATGTTCGTTATAAAAGTATTTATCAAGAAAGAAAAAGTGGAAAAACAGAAAGGCGAATGACAGTGTGTAATGTGATTACTCAACAGATTCATTAAAAAGTCTCTAAAGGTTTATAGTCTTTACATAATGTCCTGGAGCATAACTCCATTTAGTAATTAAATTAAAGCATAGGGTGCAATTAATGATATTGTATTACAAGAAGTAAAAACTTCTTAATAACAAATTATAGTGTGTAATATGATTACTCCAAAGATGAATTACCCAGTACATAAATTACTCATTCAGTAAAGTTTTTTAATGTCTCAATTATATCATGAGATTTTACGTTTATTGAGCTAATTAAAACAGGTGGCTGAAAAAATGACACCTCATTACTATAAAAAGTCTTCTACAGGATTACAAGTTGTTACATCAAATTTTATTAATATCCCAAAATCTCTTTTTTCCAACGTAACCCTGACTTTTGCTCTGTCTTCAGAAGCGAACTCCTCACAATTGAGATTGGTCTTGAGGCGGTTTCTGAAGAGAATTACTTTGGTGATGTCTGGATCTTTTCAGATAGCCGCAGTGCGCTTCAACATCTTAAAAACCGATTAAATGCCGAAGACCGTACTAGTATTTCGATACACAATAAGTTCAAGACCCTATCTCAACATCATCATATACATCTTCACTGGTTGCCATCACATGTTGATATTCACGGCAACGAAATGGCTGATAAACTGGCCAAAGAGGGTTACATTCAAAATACTCCAACTTCTACCAAGTTGACCTATCAGGAGCTTTTCTCCGTCCAAAAATCTACTATTACAAAAGACTGGCTGGTTCCTCCATCAAGTAACTGGTACAAAGGGCCTAACCCAGATTTTTTTCTTTCCATCTCAGGAGATAGGTCATCCTATACTTGCATTTCGCGAATTGCCAGCGGACACTTAAAATGTCTTAAATTCTCTGAGCGAAAGAAATCCTTTCCCCTTTGTCCTAAATGTCAACACTTCCAGGCCACTCCCTCTCACATCCTTGAGTGCCTTGACCTCAGTGTAGGGGATATTTATTCATCTCCTTGGACAGTCACCGACCATCTCAGAATCAACGGTTTATTTGATCTGGTCTGACTCCGACAGACCATGATGGTGATAAGAAGAAGAAGAAGAAGAATATCCCAAAGAAAAACTAGCTAGGTTATAAATTAGCCAATCAGTAGAAGCTTTTGAAGTCTTTATAATATCATGGAACTTGACTTCATTTTTAAAGTTAAATTACATAATGGAAAGAAATGATCTTAAAAAATCTGTATCTGCGAAATTTCGAATGCCAATGCGCAATATGATTAAACGATAGATAAATTACTCAATAGTTAGATTGTCCAGGATATTTTTTATCGTTTCATTATTACTATGAGATTTGATGCCATTTAGGAAAATAATTAACATAGTGGATGAAATAAGAGAAATTTTGTTGAAATGTGACAATTTTCTGTCTAACTTAATTTGCAGAGTTAATCAAAGACATCATGAGATTAAATTAAATTCAACAAATTAAATAGGCCATCAAACAGCTGCTTTGGAAGTGTTTAGTTAAAACACATTCCAAAGAAATACAACTGCTTCTTGTTATGTGTATTAGTTCATAAAATTACTTTTTTTATTTGAAATAGAAACAAATTTTTTATCTGTTTATCTTTTATTGCATTTTTGATAACATTTTCAATCAAAGAAACAATTAGGTTAGAAATAGAATATGACAGCAGAATTATTTATTATCTTCCTCCCAGGTTCATACCAACAATTAAAAAAGAGTACTAGATTAGAAAGACATAAAAAGGCTAGATTGAAAACAGGTTTTCTGCTTTTCTCTAAATGTTTATGGAAACAAAATAATCTCAGTGCATAGTGAACATTAAAATTAAAATTTATTATTGTTTCTTTGTGTTTATATTGTTGATCTATGCAAGAAATTAAAAGCGACATTCTTCTGGTAAACTCTTTTCACTAACATATCCTGTGCTAGGGTCTGGAATTACATATTGAAGCAATTAATACGCTTATTTATGCGTGAAATTTCACGAAGGTGTTTGGATGAAAATATTTTAGTATTTCTTTACCTTATTAAATTTTTAAAAAAGTGATAACATTTAAAAGATCTTCTCTTATCTACTAATTTCATCCGTGGCAAGCTCAAACTAAAACTATGTTTCGTATGAGTTTATTTCCAGAAATAAATATATCCATAATCATTTATTTACTTCAATATTTTTTACTGAAATTAGACTTTCTTCTTCTTGTGCACAGTCAACCACCCCAACACCCAAGATAGAAGCAAGACTGAAATTTAACTTGCTGGATATCTTAGTCAAATGAGAAGCTTGATACGAAGCTAATCATTATAGTATACAATGTTCCTATACAAAAAATAGCGTTTTTGAAAACAACAACAAAGTTTTGTTTTTCTAAATCCCTAAGTAAACAATTTTATTTTAAAAAAATAAATTCCATTTATCTTCTCGAACATTTATCAAGATATTTCAAACACTCTTTTGCCGCAAGATTGTACACACGCCACTTTTCCTAGGAATCGTGGAAAAGTTTCACTAGCAACAGCAGTGTTTCGGTTGAAATCAAATTTCGAGGCAAGGGGTTGGGGAAGAGTTTGTTTTCCTGCAGTAGAAAGCAGAAAGATAACTTCAGTTCTTTTCATACGCTTTGGCAGACTTTCAATAACATGTAAGCGAGAGCGAGATTCTTACCCTTTCTCAAAAGAAAATAAAAAGTCTTGAGGTAAAGAAATCAATGGGATGTAGAGGGGAGTTTTGACATTGAGCATTTTTTTTTTCTTTTTTTTTTTCAATAACAGATACGAAAGAAATGTTCAATATCTTTCACCGTAAGCAAAACGTTAAAACTATTGCTTTTTGAATACAAATTGTAGTGGCATTCCTATTTTTTTAAAATTTTAAATTAATGTTTAGAAAATCATCACAATATATTCTAGTAATAAAAATTTTTTAATTTTGTTCAATTATTGATTTGTATTTTGATTAAGTTCTGCCTTGGTTTTATATTTTATTTTATATTCTTTTGTGTTTTTTGGCCTATTGTTAAGAATAAGTTATGAAATTCAAGAACTAAAGAATTGGCCAAATGTATTAAATCCCTAATCAAATATTCAATTTCTACTAATTACAAAGAAGAATATGCGGATACGTATCATTGTACTACAAGTTAAAATATTCCTCTATGCCAAATTTAGTAGAAAAGTAGTTTTGAGGATTAAAAAAGTAAAACTCCATATTTGGAATATTTGATCAGTTTGAAAGATTTTTGCCTAATTTTAATTAATTATATTTATTAAAATAATGAAAAATCGGCTGTATTTGTATATTTCTTGCGATATTAAACATATTATAAAGAGGTATTATTGAATAGTTTTAAACTATTCAAAATATTCAAGTAAGTATTTAAAAATAAAATTTTAACGGTGTCAATAAATTTGATTTGACAACTTTTGAATTTGAAAAAAATCTTAATAACAATTTTTGGTTTTATATTTAGCAACAGATTTCATTGTTAGAAGAAATTCAGAGAGTTTTCAATTTATCATTACATATTTAATCATGACTTTTTCTTTATTTTTTGAAAAAAATATTTATATTATTTTTAAAGTTTGCATGAAGAATAAACCAACTAGACCTCGAAAGGTAAGACATATATGAACTAGATAAAAGCCTTTTTATATACGTATGACTCCATGGCCGGCTAAATTATTAAAAAAAGGTTATTTAAAGAATAAATAAAATAAATGCAAAGGTATTAGAATAGCATCGATATAAATCAAATCAGAAATTGTTGTTTAAATTGAGTTTTATTGGGGATCTCCAACCATAAAGCGGTTTCAGAGATTTAATGAAAATTTATCATTGTCAATATTTTCACTGAGTAATTGTTTACAAAAAGTGGGTTACTTAGTAAAATAAAAATTAACTTTTAACATATGATTAATGTACAAGCTGATGATGTAATAAAATTTATAATTAATAAAAGTGTAGAATTATATATGTAACTACTATAAAATCATGTTTAAGACTTACACACATATGTGGGTGATGAATGGTCACCCACTTAACCAGTGTTCCACGAAAATCTCAGTAGAAATTTGATATCATTGTTTGGGATGGAATCGAATAATTATTTACTTCGGTATAACTTGCCACCCGAACGTCTGAATGGAGTCAATCACCTTGGTTTCCAGGAACATGAATTCCTGGAAATGTTTCAAAATATTCCAACCACAACGCGGAAAAGTCATATGATAAATGAGTTTTCCGCATTGTGGTACATTAGCACATTTCCCCATGACGTGCATAATCACATATGCAAGATGATACAATTGCTTATTTTCCCCATGAAGTACATAATCATACCTGCATGATGGTATAATTGCTCATTTTACTCATGATGTGCATTATCATGCATGCATGGTTATATAATTACACATATTCCTCCAAGATGTGCATAATAGCATATGCATGATGAATTAATTGCACAGTTTCTCCATGATATGCATAATCATACATGCATGATGGTATAATTGCTTATTATTCACATGATATGCCGAATCATGCATGCATGAAGGCACAACTGCGTGTTCCTCATAACGTGAATAATCATGCATGCATGATGGTACAAGTGCACATTGTCCTCATGATGTGCATAATCAGCACAATATAAAACCCTAAAGAACTAACAGAAAAGCCCTGTACCCATTGTTTCACCTTCATTCGATAAGCTCTATGCGAAATAACTTCTCCCCTTCATATATCGGCTTATGCTACTCTTTTAGGCTCAATAAAGGATTTCATAGCCCTCTAGGTAGATATCTTAGCTGCGATAAACATAAAAAAATATACATGTTTCCTTCTAATGTGTCGATAACTGTTTTACACCCTTGTACATTTTAGCATTGCAGAATCTGTAGTGATGCATCAATATTAGGTTTATTAGCTCATATAATACCTGGTGTCAAACAGTTCCCGTACTCCAAATTTAAAAAAATCATTTTTCATGATTTTTTTTCAAGTTTATTAAATTTTGCCACACGAATAATGAAACCATGGAGATGCTTGAAGCTTTTTCCAGCGATCGACTTATCTCAAAAAATCTTTGGCCACCTCGATCCCTTGATCTGACCATCCCGGACTTTTTTCAGTGGGGATATTTAAAGGACAAAATTTACGAAGGGGATCCTCAAACAATAGATGATTTGAAAATTGCAATTACCCAACGGATACAAGAAATCACTCCTAGCATGTTAAAACGCGTTTCGATAAACATGCGCAAACGAGTTCAGCTTTGTCTCCAAGAAAGGGGTGGACATTTTGAACATTTATTATAAATGTAAGTTCAGTATTTTTTCCTTAGTTATGTTAAAAGTGTTTTTTATCATTGCCATAAAAATAATTCCTTTTAAGCCTATTGTTTTTGTAAAATAATTTCACAGATCATCAGTAGGGGAACGTTTTGGACACCCTGTAGTTTATGCTATTCCAGTGTGATATAGTGTAATCAATATCACTTTTGTTAGTTCCTATATTAATAATTATGGTTTTTTTTCTATTCCAAAGCAATGTTGAAATCTGTGATTGCTTTCTTGATTTTTGTTCTTTGTACCTTACGATAATATATTCCACTATGTTTTTTTTCGTATTGATGCCTTCTAAGAACTCTTTGATTTTGTGGATCAATTATTGAAACATCTAGAAAATAAAGAATATTTTTTTTTATTGGAGACGTTAAAAAATTGACAAAAAAATCCTTAAAAACACTATAAATAAAAAAAATCCTTTATATAAACAATTATTTATTATTTTATTTCTCTCAAGATCTTTCATGCGTCGATATGTTCTCTAAACTTCATTGAAGAGCAAAAGTTTTTCTTTGCTTTTGACAGATTGTTTATAAAAATGTCTCTGGTGAGCATTAAAATCTCTTCAAAGAATTTGCAGAAGGAAATTTAAGTGACAAGACAGGGCCACCAGGGACTATAAAAATCCATTGAATATTTTCTGAAGAAAAATAACTCAAAGAAGGTATTTTAAGTTGGAAGCCTCTGATCTTTGCCCATACTTCAGAAAATGAATCAATATTTATGCTGCTGCTGGAAATGGGCAATACTTATTTCTATTCTTTTGGCATTAATTTTCTTTTTGGTTTTCATTGAAAATTCTAGTATGATAAGCTTCGTTTTTTGTTAGATTTTTTGAAAGAAGAATAAGTTGAACCATTAAAGTGAATGTCAAAGCAATCATGGAAGCCAGTTCTTTGATTTTAAATGATTTTACTGCAGTGGTCTTTTGTTATATCATTCTTCTTTCTCAGATGAATATAATGTATAAATGGGGAATTTAAAATGATTTTTGCAATCTGTGATTCTAAAAGTTCTATCTAAGTGTCATATACATTTAAAATCAAACATACGTTTTTTAAAGTTTTTTTTTATTAGAGCGTTTGTTTCTGAAATAATATCTAATATAAACAAGAATACATTAATTTTATATAAACACTCTTATTATCATGTCAGAACCTGATGTACTTTTGGGATGAGGTTTCTGGCTTCAACAAAAATCCGTAGTCGAAAAATTAAATTTTTATTATCTACACGAGCATCTCAAAAAATCAGCATTTAATAACGCGTTACCATTGTATTTACAAAAGCTCTGATTAAAGAGAGAATAAGTCAATGACCACAGCAAATAAAACCTAGCAAAATGTCATTTTGAGCACTTGATTATATGAAATGAAATAAATAGAAAATGTGATCTTATTTTAAACAATAAAGGCGAGACAAAGTTTTTTGGATCATTTGTAATACTAAAGTGACTCAATTCAATGAAATAATGAAAATGAATAAAAATATAATTTAACGTGCACGAGCACGTGGTGCTTGGCATATTCTAGAAATTATGTTCCGGCATGATACATTAAAATATGCATAGCAGATTTCAATTTAATTTTTATATTTAATATAGTTTTAAAGAAATAGAATATTTACAGAATATACAAGATTAAATAAAAAACAAAGTATTACAAAAATCTAACACACTCATGATATCAGGATCGATTTATATTGGTAGTTTTACGCATATTAAAAATTATCAACATATACACTGAAGTGACAAAAGTCATGGGATAGCAATATGCAAATATACAGATAGCAATAGTATGGCAGCAAAAAAGTATAAATGCGCAGTTCGTTTTCCAGAGCTTTCATTTGTGTTCAAGTTATTCATGTGAACAGGTTTTTCGTGATTTATGGCGACACGACGAGAATTAAGAGACTTGAACGTGGAATGTTAGTTGGAGCTAGACGCATGGGTCATTCCATTGTGGATATCGTTATTGAATTCAACACTCCGAGTTTCACAGTATCAAGAGTGTGCCGAGAGTATGAAATTTCAGGCATCACATCCCATCATGGACAGCGCAGCGGGCGACCACCTGCACTTAACGACCGAGACCGCCGAGCCTGTGCAGAATGGTCAATGTTAATAGACACGCAACATTCCGTCAAATAACTGCAGGAATCAATGTGGGACGTACGAGGGACGTGTCCGATAGGACTGTGCGGCGAAATTTGTCTTCGTTGGGCTATGACAGCAGAAGACCGACTCGAGTGCCTTTACTGACAGCACGACATCGCCTGCAGCGACTCTCCTGGGCTCGTGAGCATATCGACTGGTCCCTAGACCAGTGGAAAACCGTGGCGTGGTCAGATGAGTCATGATTTCTGTTGTTACGAGCTGATGGTAGAGATCGAGGGTGGCGCAGACCCCACGAAGCCATGGACTCAAACTGTCAGCAAGGCACTGTTCAACCTGGTGGAGGTTACATAATGGAGTGGGCGGTTTTTACATGGTATGGACTCGGTCCTCTGGTGCAACTGAACCGATCATTGACTGGAAATGGTTATGTTCAGCTGCTTGCAGATCACTTGCAGCCATTCATGGACTTCACGTACCCACACAACGATGGGATATTTACGGATGGCAATCCGTCATGTCACCGGGCCAGAACTGTTCGCGTTTGGTTTGAAGATCATTCCAGACAATTCCAGCGCATGATCTGGCCACCTAGATCACCCGATATGAATCCCATCGAGCATTTATGGGACATCATCGAAAGGTCCGTTCGTGCCCAAAATCCTGCACCATCCACACTTTCACAATTATGGACGTCTGTACAGACATCATGGCTCAATATTCCTGCAGAGGACTTCCAATGACTTGTGGACTCCATGACACGTCGAGTCGTTGCACTTCGCCGGGCAAAAAGAGGACCGACACGATATTAACAGTCATCCCATGACTTTTGTCACTTCAGTGTAAGTGTTCCTTCTGTTTAAATGTAAAAAATTATTTATAAAACATTTATTACACTTTAATTTTTTAATATTATTTATTTTTATTATGGTTAAAATTAATAAATAAAACACATTAAAAGTAAATAAATTCTAAATAGTTTGATTTAGAAAGAAAATATTAGAGGTATTTACTGTCCATATCTTTCAAAATTCCCCACTTAATAGTAAGTTACTTTTATATGTGTACTAGTTCCAACCTATGGGAAACTTCCCGTCTAGGCGGTTGGTTCTCGCTATCCAGGTATCTACAGAAGTGGTTAATTCATCTAGTTCCTTACGTTGGCTGCATATGCTTCCCGCGGAGAGAGCTATACTTTGGTCAGGGATGGTCTTTAGGACTTCACCTTAATTCCCATAAAAGCTTTTGTGGTGGTCCACTCAATCATAATTTATCCGCGTGCTTTAGCGGCGAATCGGAGTAACCAACTGTAGTTTATATTTACTAATGCTCATTGCAATTATAGTCATATTAAACAATAAGAAATTATATGATACTAAAGTTTGTTTAAAATAATCTTTGAGCATGCGTTACTTATATATTCTTTACAAGTAGATTTTTGAATTTTTTTTCTTATTGGCTAATAAAAAAATAAAATACTTGCTTTAATTAAGACCCATATAAAAAGCACAAATTATTAGAATATACAAATTTAATGAAATTGTATAAATTAAATATTCTTTAAAAATAAGACATTTTCTCGACCTTATATTTTAAGTCAACGATTATTTGCCAGCGATGACTAGGTTCAGGTAACTGCTTTAAGACGGCAGATGATAAAACACTAAGACTATTTTATGCAATAAAATTTGAACTACTGTTGTATGTTCCGGCATTGTGTACGACTTCGAGAACGTAAAGTCAAGAAAACAGCAAAATTTGTATTAGTAATGAGGTATTTCCATATGTTTGTAAATTACGGGTTTTTGAA
>JAOUZG010031333.1:2673100-2709128 GCA_026289955.1 Argiope argentata
ACTGGCTCAAACGTCGCAGGTTCGTACCGCGACCTTCACTAGCTACAAGTAGCTAAGTCGTACTCTTGGCCCTCGTTGGCACTACTGCTCATTTCAGCTGAAAATGCTCATTTCAGCTGAAAAATCATTGATGTATCAGCAAAGCATGTCAATGACAAGTACCATTAAAAACAACAACAGAGGATTGGTATTCTGTAAGATGATAGGATGAAATTGAAAAAGCTTTATTACACACGTCAAGGATTATAATCTTCTTCTTAGTTTTCAATTTTTGTAACTGTTTTTGTTGAGTGACAAACATAATTGTAACAGTTGCTTTATCTACATTCTATAAATTCCTAAATCTAGACACATTTTTCAATATATCTATTTTGTTGAAACTATTTATATTAATTTAAGATCAAATATAGGAATATTGGATTTTTATATAAATAAAAAGCTTATTGCAGAACACTTCTATATTTTTAGATGAAAACATTCTTATTTCACTTGGAATTCATGTACATTTATACAAAGCCAAAGAGTAACAAGCAAAAGATAGAAAAGTGAAGCCATTTTCTCTTTTGTGAAAATAAAAGGAGTTTTAAAAAGTCTCTGAAACAGTTTTGGTAATCTAAGATAATGACTTCAGGTGCAAAGAACCATAGAATATAATTTTGGAAAGATATAAGATCAAAAATATCATTCTGAAATTTTAATTAACAATGGAAAACCCCCATTTTTTATTCTAAAGTTTTCACGGTAAGAAGAAGAAGTAAAGCAATAATGAAAATCTAAATTTCTTGAGAATATTGCACTTTTAATCTTCTATCTATATTTAGATACAGTATATTATTATTAAGGTTAAAAAAAAGGGCTGTAGAGTTGTTTCCGCACTTCCTTTTTCATAATTATGTTTTCTCATTTCATTTATTCCTAAAACTTTCAAAGAAAATAATTGCTTATTAAGAGCTACTTTTTATTTATATTTTTTATTTAAATAAGAGCTTTTTTTATAATTTTTAAAATGATTTATTTCATTCTAAATTTGATATTGATCCATTTTTAAATGATTTTAGTATTTTTAATTAAAATAATATTAATATATTGTAGTTGCAAGAATATACTAAATAAAATAGATAAATTAGAAATCAAAAAGTGTAACCTCAGAGAAGTTGACTTAATTATATTGCTGGATATTCATTTTTTTAATATCGAATATCTAAAGTAATTTTTTCTGAAGCGTCATTTAAAAATGTTAATATTTTTTTCTAAGATTTTAATCTTTATTTTTTTACATTTGTTGAAGGTGAATCAAATCTAATCAGATGAGATTTTGCACATATTTATAGTCATCTAGTTTAAATAAATTTATTTTTAACGATATCGAAGTATCTTCCAACAAATTTCAAAAATATTTTGTATTTGATGTGTTCAACTTTCAGCCATAATGTTGGGCTTAAATATTTTTTGATTTAAATTTTGAAGATAATTTTTTAAAAATGATTAACGCTCTTGAAAAATCATTAACGTTATTGATGAAAATACGACATATCAATACATATTTTCATAATATCATCTACAAAGTAATTTTTTCTACACTCAAATAAGAAAGCTGATATTTAATAAAATAATAAGATAAAATTGCAAAAATTTATCAGAAACCCCAAAGATTATTATTTTAATGTTACTTTTGAATTTTTGTTGCTGTTTTTATTAAACTGTAAACGTAATGATAATAATTGCTTTTTTTATCTTTGTACTATTAACTCTAAAATCTATACAGATCTTTAAGTATTGCAATTGTTTATATTAATTTAATACAGAATATTTGAATACTGGATTTTATATAAATAAAAAAACACATAGAAAAATTCCAGATTTTTTGATGAAAACATCATGATTTAACTCGGAATCCATATACAATTATTAAAAAAATAGAGCGAACAACAGGAAAAAAAGACAAAAATAGAGCTATTTTCAATTTCATGAAAAATAAAAAGGAGTTTTATAGAAAGTCTCTAAAACAGGTTTGGCAGTCTAAAATAATGACTTTTTTTTAATAATGATCCCCAAACTAAAATTTTAATTAATAATGATATTCCATCATTTTTTTATTCTAAAACCCCTACGGCAAGAAAAAGAAGTAAAGTAATAAGGGGGTAAATCTAAATTCTGTGGAAAGAATGCGTTTTCAATCTTCTGCTATCTATTTTTTAGATTTAGTATAGTATTATTCAGGGTGAAAGAGAAATGCAAGGTGGTTTCTTCACGTCATTATATATAATATGTTTTCTTACTTTATTTATTTATATAAAAATTCATAGGAAATAATAGATTTTTAAGAGAATATTTTTATATTTATATTTCCTTTAAATTAAAAGTTTATTTTCTATTTCTAAACTGATTTCTTTTCGTCAGAAATTGATACTGATTTATTGTTAATCTAAAGATATTAGCATTTTTGATTTAAATTATATTAAGAAACTCTAGTTACATAGAATATACTAAATGAAATAGACTAAATTGAAATTAAAAATTGAAACCTAGGTAAAGCAGACATAATTATATTGCTAGATAACTGAATAGTCAAAATTTAGTTGAAATATTAAATCTATAATTTTCAAAGAAATTCTTTGATGAAATCATATTTTTTTAAAAATCAGGATGGATTTCAAAAAGTTAATATATGGGAACGATAATTATTCTTTGCACATGCTTAAAGTCAACATATTTCTGTCTAGTGTCTACACATATATTTCCTGATTTATGTAAGCATCCTCCAATATTTAAAAAAAGTATTTTGTAATCGGTGTACTCAATCTTAAAAAATATAGATGATATTACCTTCGTCTGGTTGATTTGCAAGCCTGAATTTTCAACTTTATATGACTACCGTAAAAGTACGTTTGTAGTTGACATTCTAACTTTAGACATTACGGATGGTACTACCAACGACAGATTGACATATACGTCAGAACTAACAATCTGATTGTCCTTTCAAAGTATTTGACTGATTAAAAAAGAGGCATCACGAACCCTATTAAGATGAATTTAACAATATTTTTACAAGATTTTCACTATGCTGTTTTGCGGGAAGAATATAGAGCAACATCATAGTGGAAATAATGTATCAACAATATCACTACGAAACTATAATATTGAAATCCTGAAGAAATCTTACCTGTTCCATTAAAAAAAAATATATACTGAATAGAGTTCCAATTAATGGCCACCTTGATGGCCTTATAGAACTTAGCACAAGATGAAAAAAAAATTAGAATCCTAAATCTGGAATTATGGTAATATCTTTATCAGAAGCAAAGTTTCCTTACCCTTCTACAAGTTTCCATACCTATTTGGGGGAAGATAGAAGTCCTAATACGAGATTTGAATTCTTCTTTTGGAATAGTGATTGTAGTGTGATGACTTCTCTAGCTGAAGCCTTAGCTGCAAATACTATCTATATTTCATATTTTCTAGGCAATTTAAATGCATTTTTCGATTAACAGACTCTGTAGGCTTCTTTCATCGTACATCTACAGTTACTTTCTTGTAACAATATTTTCTGGTAATAGAGGAGATACACTTTCTCTTATGGTTGTTATAGTTTGTGTAGCTGAGGTTGTTTGTACTGTCATAATAGTTTGTATAGCTGAGGTTGTTTGTACTGTCATAATAGTTTGTATAGCTGAGGTTTATTTAACTGTAAAGTTTGTGGTGCTGAGGTTGATTATACTGTAATTATAATTTGTGGTGCTGAGGTTATTTGGATTTTCATTATAGTTTGTACTGCTGCTATTGCTTATAGTATCATTATAGTATATATTGCTGAGAATGTTTATAATATCACAAAATACCCAATAATATTGTCACATTTTTAGCGTAACGGGATCGTATTGAATGGACTTTACTTGAGGACAGCACAAACAAATTTATTTACAGCTATTTACAGTTATTTACAGGATGACTTGATAAAGGAAAACTTCAGATAAAAACAATCCGGCAGTCAACAGTCATTTACAGCGTAAATGCAAGCCTTACGTGCAATAAAAACAGATTGCCAAACAGCTATCGTATAGCACAGCAAACAGTAAATCACGGCGATCTCAATAATACAACGTTAACAGCAAACGTAAACACACTCAACCTCCATCTTAAAAACCGTAATGATGGGTTTTCCGGGGCACCTAGCTCCGTCAGGAGCTTATCCCCAGTCATGATGGTAGTGGGAGCAGCTTGGAGGTCTGTATTCATCGTTGCCTCTTCGAAGATCGTCTGAAGTGGCGTGGAACCTGGAGCTCTTTTTATACTGGCAGGGTGGGTGAGGTGGCGTGTGTCAGGACGCATAGTTATTGGCTGAGGTTAAGAGAGGGGTGGGGTTATGGCTCCTTGGCAAGAGATATCGATAATTAAGAAAATAAAAAAGTTAAAGTTTTAATTTCTGTGAAGTTATAGTTGAAAATTAAGTTAAAATAAAACAGAATTTAAACAGTTAATCCAGTAGGATGTTTCTGGGGCGTCTAATTTTCTTATTTGGGGTATAGTTGGGGATGCTTAAAATTGCATTATTATTAACATTATATAGGTTATCAGAAAATTTAGTGGCAAGTTTTTTGACGAATTTCATTAGGGGAGGGTAATCAAGAGCTTTATACATGTATCTATTTTGCATGAACCATCTCATTTCACAGATTTTTCTGAAGAGGTTATTTTGTAGCATTTCAATTAATTTAAAATTAGTTTTAGGAGCATAACCCCACACTGGGCAGGCATAAGCGATTACTGGACGCAAATAAGCAGTGTAAATAAGCATTTTGTTTTCCTGGTCATTTTGGAGTCTCGAGACAGTAACGGGTAGAATTTACGAGTTAGGTCTCGAAACTTTTTAGTAATATAGATGAAATGGGGTTTCCAAGTTAATTTTGTGTCCAATATGATTCCTAAGTATATACATTCCTTAGACCACAGGGTGATTTGATTTTTAATTTTAAGAGGGGGGAATTTATTTAAACAGTTACTCCTAGAAAATATCATGGCTTCAGTTTTAGATGCGTTAATAACTATTTTCCATTTCGAGAACCAGTCTTCAAGAGATTTAAGGCGTCTTTTTAGTGCAATGGTAACATATTTAGGGTTGTTGTTACGCGCAAGTATTGCAGTATCGTCCGCGTAAATACATAACATGGTGTTGAATTGTTTAGGTATGTCATTAATAAATATGGAAAAGAGAACCGGCCCCAGCTTGGATCCTTGAGGGACTCCTGCTAAAATTGGTTTAGTGACTGAAAAGACTGTTTAATTTCATCCTGAAGGATACTCAACCTCCATCTTACGGCAACCCGTCCCTTATATAGCCGAGCGTGCCCACGTGAGGCTTTGTGAAAGGTTCAGCGGCTACTAGACTATTCATTTCGCCAAACCAACTCGAATGGTGCGAAGCTCCTCGCCAAATCTCCGCCAACCTTGGTGTTCTTGCACGGCGCCCACCCGTTCGTAAAAATATTATCATGGTATCTTCGAAATATACGGAAGAAAATCATTTGAAACATCATATAGTTTTTGTTTTAAATATAGAAAACAATTTAGTATCCAATAAATTTAATCACAACGTTTGTCTCGAATTTCTCTGTATCATCAGTTTGCTCATCACTCTAACGATTTTCATAGTTAAATGAACCAGTTCTAATCCCAGTAGGACAGTGCATAACGGTTATGGCTCCAATTGCTCTAAAGACCACAACATATCCACAATATTGTTTATTTATCAAACAAATCAGTCCCTGAAATATTTGATACACCTTCAAAAAATAAATGAAAGGGAAGTTTGATTCAGATGAAGAATATATTTTAGGAATGTTTTTGTTGAAGATAAGATTGATTCATTTGAGGAATCTCGTGAAGCAAGATGAAATTTGTGTACGAAATCTTGAAAAAAGGCGGCTCAGAAATTCTATTTTTTTAAAAATTAAATAGTGCTGAAATCCAAGAAGACGAGGGCTGCTTTAAAGACATTCAGTATTTGAAGCAGCTATTATAATACATATTGTAATGCGAAATAATTTATTTTCCCAAATGAAAATGCTAGCAAGGGTTTATCTCTATTCATTTATGTGTAATTTTCACTCATTTTTTTCGAATTGTCCAGATATATTTGATGCATTAAAAAAAAGATTGTAATGCTTAGATTTTATTTACACTTGTTAATACTGCCCATACAGTACTGAATCTGCAACTATTAGGTAAACATTAGCAATTTTTTTGCAAATTCCTATTATTACGTTTCTAGCGTAGCAGGTTCGGATTTAAGGGCCTTTATTTGAAGATACCAAAAACAAATTTATTTACAGCTATTTACAGGATAAATTTATAAAGTAAAACTTCAGTTAACATTATCCAGCTGTCAACAGTTACTTATAGCGTAAATACAAACCTTACGCACTATAATAACCGACTGCAAAACAGATAAAGTATAGCACAACAAGCAGTAAATCACAGCGAGCTCAATATTACAACGTTAACAGCAAACGTAAAGACAACTTACTTATATAACAAGCGAGAAAAGTAATCCGCTAGTCCAGCGAGACGCTTCTTTCCGAGAGGAAGCTCTAACTAACTGCCAGAGTTACGGCAACCCGTCCCTTATATAGCCAAGGAAGCGCGTGCCCCAAAACACGCGAAGCTTCATGTACGATCCAGCGGCTACCAGACTATTCCTTTCGCTAAACCGATCTGACTGGCGCAAAGCTCTTTTTTAAACGTCACCAACTTCGATGTGCTTCCGCGGCGCTCACCCGCTTGTAGCACTATTATTAATTCACATCATCCCCTTAAAAATAAACTTGTGAAAAATTTTCAATCGTTAATAAACACTTTTCATTTATTCACTCAAATTCAAATACATTTTTCAAACTTGGAGCGGATGACAGTCGATGTCAATACAGTTTTTTCAAATATTAATTAATTCATTAAATTAAATTAATTTTTGATACATTGAATAGAGTTTTAGAGTTTGCGATGAAAAATGAAATCAACAGGCAGTTATTCAATCGGTTAAATACGAAGATTTCAGTGTTTTTCACGCTAAGATGAAAAATGCGAGTTCGAGCAAAAATCAATCATTTTTTGATGAATTCTTTATATTAATTGTAATTATTTAAATAAAAAGTAACTAAAATAAAATTTTACAAAGTCGACGTAAGTAGAAATCGGCTTTATTTTTTATATTGTTAACATGTTGGCTTAGAGGTAACACGTCTTCCCCTTGATCTGGGCGTCCTGTATTCGAGTCCTGGTTTGGGCATGATTGTTCTTTTGTGTGGTATCTGTAAGGTGTGTGAATGTGCCCCTTTCCTGTAAAAAGGAACTGTGCAAACGAATGTGATGAGTGAGTAGCAAAAGTTGTACTCTTGGCCCCTATTCCAAAACAAGAGACTCTACTTAGGCCTAAATCGCTGACTAGTTCAACGAACTTGTCTACTGCAAATGCTATAAGAAACAACGAAACAGAAGAGAGCAAGATAGATACAATTCTGTGCTCATATTTAACATCAATAATGTTGACGTTCAACAAATCCAACAGAACTATATCTTGTATATCATAAGCCAAATGTTTGATCCATTTCCAACAAAATTTTTACCTTTTGCCGCTCTGTGATTTCAGAAACCAGTAAACTCAAAGTGATTTAAATATGTCGAATTTAGGAGCTCGAAATCCCACACCAAACTTCAATTCTGTGTTAAATTCTTATTTAACAGGTTGCGAATAACATGTTAGGACACAAATTCAACTTTCAAATATTATTAACTCTATGCCATAAATTAATCGCCGAAACGCTCGCCTAGAATGGCTCGATATACTATTAAAAATGAAAACTTCACTCTAATGATTGATTTTCTGAACTATTGGACGTAGATATCATGCATAGCCTTCTTAGGAATGACACAATTTTCAAAGAACACGCTAGAAATATTGTTTGATCATTTTTATTGAGCATTTAGAAATCCCCATGCACCACTAAGTATCACATGGGGCTTATAAAGAAGTAGACACAACTTTTCATGAAGACATCACATACAGAACAGCTAATCACGTATCACATATACTTCCGAAATCTCTCTTTACAGGAGCTCACATTCAAATATTTCACAGATGAAACATATAAAGAACAACTATGTCTGAAACGGGACTCGAACCCATTATGTCAAAATCATGGGAAAGCCGCGCTAACCATGTGCCAAAACGTCGTCTTGTTTGTCCATTTTCATTGGTTTCTACCTATCTTTTTGACAATTTTGTTATATTAAGCAAAACGATATCTTTTTATAAGAAAAGGCATTACTCCTACAGAAATTGAGCAAATAATGCTGATAATAATATCTTTATTTTTCTTTTCTTTGTGCACATATGCGATTGTTGTGAGTGTTGAATATTGGCATTGAGAACCAATGGCAAAGAAAAATGCAATTGCTATGAAATCTATTATCTTTATCGCTCTCTTTCTCGGGACTCTTATCTGGCAAATATCCACATTCTAAGATGATTTTGATCTTTTTATAGTTGATATATGAGATGCCGGGAAATTTGCCAAATATCCTTATTTCTTATAACTGGAAAATGTTAATATTCAGTATGAGCACATTATGAATTTTGAAAATTAATATTTGTTATATTAAGACAAAATTGCAGCTTTTTATGTCATACATTATTTAAAACATATTTTGATATCCGTAATTAAATAAAAGACAGCTTAATTAGTACAAATTTAAATAAGAGCTAAGATTAAACCGAATTGTACATTCTAAATTATAAAAGAAGAAAAAAAAACGTTATGAAAAACTTTTATATAGAATAGATTGGTAATATATAGAGTAATTCAGTCTTTTATTTTGGTTCTGTCCTTTCTGTTTCTCGTGTCAACTGTTATTTATGTATGGATACCGGCTATATGTTTAATTTATGTATAGATAACGGATGTTTGAAAAAATGATCAGTATATTTGAAAAATCAATTAAAAACTAAACGGGCTGCGATATAAAAAAACCGTTTGTTACAAAATACTTGGAACTACAGTGAATTTTCAGGCAGACAAACTCGCAATATTAGTTGCAATTGACAACAACAGATGGCGCTGCACGTGATTTGGAAATATAAAAAGAAAACGCAGTATACGAGTTCGCCATTCTGCAAGTTGTCTTTTTGTTCTAAACGTTACTATTCAGAGATTGCAAGTTTGCTGTGGAAAAAGGATTTATTCTTTAGAACAGAAGATTTTTCTGGGGTTGGAATTTCACCACCCAGAACACAGTGTTGTTACAACAAGACAAAGTTTCGAACGGACGTTTAATGTAACAAAAATCTAAAAACGGTGCAATAAAATATCTGTTTGAAAAATTTCAATGGACTCGGAATGTGAAGAATGAACCTGCAAAAAAGTTAGGGTGACCGGTTATGGCAACCACAGAGGGCAATTCTCATCTTGTTTCAACTGGTGATCCAATAGCGGCCTCAGGTTTCCATTCACCGCGTTGCAGCTGCGGTCCAAATAAAGCCAAAGTCCAAGTATCGTCTCATGCGCCAGAGTTTATACCTCTAGCCATACAAAATTCTAATTCTACAAAATTCTACAAAATTCTAACCCCTCAGCGCTGCTTCCATGAATGCACGAGAGACATCCGTTAATGATATGATGCAAAAGACTTATGGCGGCGATATTCATGCGGTTAGAATTTGGTATACTTATGAAGCATATTTTTACCTGGACGACTTCGTCAATAAACAGAGCTAGTGCGTATATGGAATCGAAACCTCTATGTTGCAATACCATCATCCCTGAATCTAAAAAAAATAATGGTTTGGGCTGCCATTTTTTCCAAAGGACACATTGGTCCCTTTTTCAGATCCACAATGACTCCTGCAACACGCTATCTGGGAATTCTTCGTGGATTTGTGGAGGTACAAAATGCCTTAAAGGAAACAGCAAACCCCTTGTAATTTATGCAAAATGGTGCTATGCCCCATCGCACGAACAACGTCTATAATTTTCTGAAAGAACATTTTGATCATATGATTGGACTAGCCCACACATACAGGAAGCTAGGTGAATTGTCATCCCTGTTCACCAAACTTGAACCCCTCTTTCTATGGGGTCACTTGAAAGTCCAAATGAACTTTCACAGTCCAAAAGCACCTGAATAACTGGACCATTACAACGGTTCTGCATGTGAAGCCATCCCGCCTTTGTCGTTAACAAAGGTTTCAACTTATTTCGTTCAGAGACTACGCATGTTATTGCTGCACATCTTAGATATTTGGAAAATATCGTATTTCAGATTTTTCTAGACTGCAGCGCCATTTTTCTGCCTAAAAATTCACTGTTGTCCCAAGATTATTGCAACAAATGGTTTATTTATATCTCTGCCCATTTAGTTTTTATTGATTTTTCAAATATACTGGCCATTTTTGAAACACCCGGTATATACTAATGATGCTTTAAATATATAAAACGAAACTCCAAATATTCTGTCTTCCGCCGAGGTATGCGGTAGATATATACAATCATCGAAGAAGAAAAAGAATCTATAATTTTAGCAACAATTTATACAAGATATCTATCTCAGAATGCATGTATTCTATAATTTCCTTTGTCGATTTATATGGTACACTGACGAGCTAATGAAAATCGTGTAGTGAAACCTTTGTAATATCGTGTAGCCCCCCCCTCCCCGTGAGCATGTATAAATAGCCCCAAAGCGACATGGCAACTCAAGTCTGAAGAAGAGCTTGAGGTAACTGGCAACATGAATCCTGCAGGGTTATCCATAATGCCGTAAGAGTACAAGAGGGTGGTGATCTTCTTTGAACAGCACGTTTCACGAAATCCAAAATATGTACAACAATGTTCATGTCTGATGATTTTGGAAGCCAGAATATATTTAAAGTCAGAAGTTTTTGGAGCCACTCTGTAGCAAGAATGGAAATGTGGGGTGTCGCATTGTCCTGCTGGAATTCTCCAAATCCTTCGAAATGTACGATTGACATGAATGGATTCAGGGGTTCATACAGGAGACTTACATATGAGTAACATTTCAGATTAGTTTTTAGACCTATAAGGGGTCCCATATCACTCCAACTGCTCACACCCATACATCACAAAGCCTCCCCAGCTTGAAAAAAATCGATTTTTCTATGTAGTGTCCATGGATTCAGGAGGTTGTCTCCATATCTCGACACGGCCATCCGCCCAATATAATTTTAAACGAGACTCGTCAGACCAGGCAAGGTGTTTCCAGTCATTAACAGACCATTGTTGGTGTGGACGGTCCCAGGCGAGGCTTAGAGCTTTGTGCTATGCAATCATCAAGAGTATACGAGTGGGCCTTTGATTCCGGAATCCCATATCAATGATGTTTCATTGAATAGTTCTCACGCTGACGCGAGTTGATGGCCCAGCTTAGAAATCTGCAGCAATTTTCGGAAGGATTGCACTTCTCTCAGGCTTAAGGATTCACCCCAGTCATATTTGACTCCGTTCACGGAGAATCTTTTTTCAGTCACATTTTTGTCTGAGATATGATGTTTTAACCGGTCCCCAATGTTCACGGTACACTCCTAAAATTGCCGTAAAGATAAATACCCATTACAACGCTACCTTAGAGATGTTGTTTCCCATCTCTCGTTTGCCGACTATCATACAAGGTTCAAACTCTCTAAAATCATTATAACTTGCAATTGTTTTATAGAGATGTTGGCGACGGCAATAACGTATTCTGGTTGTTACATATCTCTTTATTTGCATAGGCATGCCTATACGAAATTTTTTGGCTCTTCAGTTTATGTGTAATTCAACAACGAATATTAACATTTTATTATCTCGATCTTTCAAGATAGCATATGCATTTTATAACATAGAGAGATTTCAGAGAAATCAAACATTATTAATCTATGGAATAATTAGCTTTATTCATCCAATATAAATTTATTGATTGACATTTTAATTCTTATGATATCTGGTAAAGTATTTTGCCTTTGAATGCCAGTAATAATTTATAATCATGAAGTTAAGAAAACTTTAGAACTTTAGACATTCCCCTATTTTAAGCTCAATTTTGATATTTTTCTCATACCTGCATTTTTGTGTTAGAAGTAATATATTATGTAAGTAAGTTTAGGTTCTCTGAATATAATGTATTTCTCATGAGTGAGATTTCTACGTAGATAAGAAATGGCTGTTCCATAAAAGGCCTTAGCTCCCTGGTTGTGCTTTATAAAAGCTATTCCTTCAGCTTTTTGGTGTCAATATGGTGAATATTATTTATTTTATCCTTCACCTCCCCAGAAAAGTAAATTTTAATTTTAATAATATAAAACATTGTAATATAGCTACAGAATATGTGTACACTTCCTTTAGAAAGCATAATTTAAATAAATCAGATTTTTCTATAAAAATAGTCTACTTTTGTTAACCTTTTGAATACAAATCTTATTGGAATACATGAAAATTCTTGAGCCAGCGTCCTGGCATACGGGTAGCGCGTCTTCTCCGTGATCTGGGAGTCCCGGGTTCGTGTCCCGGTTCTGGCATGGTTGTTCTTTTATGTTCTATCTGCAAGGTGCGGGAATCGCCCCTAGTAAAAAGGAGCTGGGCAAGCGAACGGGATGAAAAAGAAAATAAGTCGTGCTCTTGGTCCTAGTTGGCACTACTCAAAGCAAGAAATGCTCATTTCAGCTTAAAATCACTGAAGCATCAGCGGACGTCAATTTTGAGTGCTGTTGAAACAACAACAAAAATCTGGAAAAATTTGAATTCTAAATTTCACAAAAATATAAACATAATTGTGAAGTTAGCATTGATTTAACTGATAAATGAAGCATCGGACTTTTTACAATATCAAATTATTACGCTTATATTAGAGCATATGCAGATATTTTTGAAATTTATTTTTATATTTATTCAAATATTTATTTTACTGTTATCAAATTCGAAATATTTCAGGCTCGTTGAAGCAAAACGTATTGTTATATTTTGTTCATACAAATGGTACAATTCTGTTAAAGTATAGAACTATTCTGCAAAAATATTTGGAAATTCACATAAGTTATACCCCAGTAAATGTTAAAAATGTGTACACAACACATAAGAGGAATACAAAAATGCTCAAATTTTTTGTACGAAAATTTTATAAAATTCTGTTAAAATATCGATGCACAACTAAGTAAAAATATTTGCATATCTTCATAAGTTACAAAAAAAAATATGTGTTTTTAAAAATGAGCTCAACTCACAAGATACATGCAAAGCTCATATTTTAGTTGCAAAATATATATAATACTGTTAAAGTATGGATGCACTAGTAGGGAAAATATTTGCATATTCTCATGTGTTACAAAAAATAGTGAATGTAAAAAATGTATCCATTTGATAAAAGGCTTCTCAAAAACTGTAAAAATTAAAAGGGACCCGCTGAGAATTTTCCATGCAAAATAAATTTACTACTTTTTTTTTCTTATCTGGAATAGAGTTGAAGTATGGTATGTCACTTGTTAATTGAAATGGATAAAATAACTGTCTCTGGAACATTATCCGATATTTAGAGCCTTTTTTTAACTGCCCCAAAAGAGCATAATTTATAAATAATAACGATAAAAAAGAAGTTATAAATATGTTTCAATTATAAATTTTATTTGAAAGAAAGATATTCTCGTCCCCAGTCATTTGTGCTATTACAGTGAATAAATATAAATTCCATTTTTTCTCTTTTTTTGAATGTTAGGGATAAATTTTCTTTTTTATCAATTTAACGTTTCTTCAGGAACTAGAGTCGTTATTTATATCGAAAATTTTTGGATATGCTGCTGTTCCTTATGGACCATTAATTTGAAGTTAACTTCAAACATTTATTGCGCTTAGTAATAAAAAAAAATAAGCAATGCCTTTGATATCGATTTAATTTGATGCCTAATTACATTCGCAAGGGTTGTATATTAACACTTTGTTTTCATATGACTTCTCTCAGTTTCCATTTTTTTAAATGCTCATTCAGACATTTTATTTATTTATTATTTTATTTGTTAAAAATACCTTGAGAAAGTAAAAGGAATGTAGATTCCTTTTTCCGGGAACTCAACTTAAGGCCATTGCATGAATTTTTTTTGAATAATAAAAACGTACGAGTATTAAGTGAATGATTATGAATCTTCTCAACTGCAAAGGGTAAATAAATTCATTCATATGATCAAAAAGATTAAAAGTATTCGATTTGGAAAACTATCTGAAACAAAAACAGTACATAGAAACTCTTATACCAAACGCAAATGTTTCCCATTCTCCACAGTTGCAAAGACTCCATTTTGTATGTATAAAACTTCAAAATCGGTCATACGAATTTTTGTTCAATTGAATACGGCATATATAGAACATGGGAAACAACTGGCACACTCAAACTATTATGAGGCGACTGACTGCTGACTTCTATGAGCGTGGTCGGGACATTTTCTGCACTGGAAGACATGTATTTTTTTTTGTCCTCTACCTCAAAAAATGCGAAATGTCCCAGTGCTTTCTTTTTATTTCTTGATTGTCTTGCGTAGGGCCACATGGAGATATTGGACTTCTTCATATTTAATTCATACTACAAAATTCCTTTAGAATTGCAAAGGAGTTTTGATTTTTGTTCTATTTTTTCTAATTAACAAATGTAAAGTAACGTCATATATATAATCCATGGTTCAAAATTAGGACTAACAAAACGCTTTTTAGTAACCTCGGAAGTTAATAACTTATTACTTCATTGACCTTGTACTTTATCAAAAAATCCCTTAAAGGATATTTTATAAAATCTATCGAAAATTCATCCTGAATGTAAAATTTTATAGTAAGACAGTTTTATCCATTACTGCAATATTTCTTCTTTATATAGAATAAAATAATAATTCTTTTTCCTGAAATCATATAATTCATTGTTATACTAAATACGGAACAACTCATATAACTCAAAATTACACAAAAATTTACATTTTTTCATTATTCTTGTCTACTTCTTAAAATACCTATTTTATCGGCATCCCATCAAGCGTAGAATCCCCACTACGCGCTCAAGTTGACACGAGCTCAGGAATGCATATTAGAGCACTTGGGAAGTTGCGAGAGGAATCGGATCAGTGGCGTATCTGTGCCGCTGACAGGTGCTCGATATTGGGAGAGTGATTGATGATTAGATGAGACTCAAGTGGCCATCTTTGCGGGTATTTACTCCCCGGATCGCTTTAAGGGTGATTTATTGGCGACGAGATGCGGTCGATGCGACGGCGATGAAGCCGTAATCGGGATTTACCTGTCTGGCCCTGTTTGAGCAGAGACATGTGATCAAGAAAGGTACGCATCTAGAAAATTAATACCAGTGGAAATCTTTGGGCGATTTTTCAATAATATATAATAATAATTTGTAATAACATATAATAATTTCAAATAATATATTTATAAAAAAACTACAAAAATAAAAACGTTTCAATTATTAATTGAAAAATAACATCATTTTGCTAATTAAAATAATAAATTAATCAAATGGTGGTATTTAATACATAAATTTGTCTTCAGTTTATTTATTATATAACACATAATTATAGTATTTAATACATAATTTAGAAAAAAATATACACTTTTTTTATAGAGAAACGTTTTTAAATATACAAAATTATTAAAACCCTTCGAATATTACTCTTTAAAATGATTCAGCTTTGATGGAATATAATTTTTAATTATTTATGAAAGATATCAATTCATTATTAATATACTTTATAATATTTACTATTACTTATGCACAAATAAGTCTTTATCTTGTCTCTTAAACAAAATTATGATCTATTCATATCAAATTATAAAATTAATGCCAATGAAAAAAAATCACTAGGTTATTTTAGGTAAATATCAACTAATATAGTGATAAAAGACAGAAAAAAACCCATAAATTCTGGATGGAAAATAATGGTATTTCGTATGTAACTTTAAAAAATAAATCATTTAACTTAAAAATAAATTATTAACTTGAGCTAAAAAGAAAATGATGTTTTATAAATTAGTTTCCTAGCTTTAACTTTTCCTAGTTTAAATTACTTTCCTAGCTTTTTTTAGCTTTAAATGACACATAAGTTTTAATTATTAATGAAAACTAATAATTCTTTATTGTATTTTTTGGCATTTACTACACTATACACACGTGTCATTTATCATATGTGTAAAATAATATTATCTTCAATAAAGCCAAATTGATAAAATCAATACTGATTATGTGTGAATATAAAATAATCTATCTATGAAAGACACAAAATAAAAATTTATAGATTGCGGATGCAAAATAATGATACAGAGTTTTAAAAAATCTTACTTTTTTTTAAAATAATAAATTAATAACAAGATAATATTTATTAAATAAATTTGATAATGGTATTGTAAAGTTGATGAATTCTCTAAAAGAGAAATGTATCTTGTAGTATAATATTATAGTTACCAAAACTTTAAAATAATTTATTTTCAACGACAAATAATTTTTAAGCATTTATGAAAAGTGTAAATTCATTATTATAATTTAAAATGTTAACTAAATTATTATAGGGGTGCCATTTACAATATCTCCAAAAAATAGAGCTTTCTTATACTTTAAAATATTTACTACATTATTATAGGTGTGCCATTTACAATATCTCTGAAAATAGAGCTTTCGTTGGTACAAACTGAATAGATAACAACTTTTTGTAATAATTATTTTTTTTTCTTGGTCAGAGACACTTAATCTTTGAACAATACGACCTACTTTTCGAAACAATCCATAGAATTTCGCTTTATTCAAGCCACGTTCGGGTGTTTTTTAGGTGCAGACAAAACATGTTGGTTTCGTTTCAGTATTTAATAAGAAAAATGTAATTAAATATAATTTTACAAACAAATATTTGCATTTTGTAGTTTGGTTCAATTTTTATCAGTTATCACATTTTTGAGAATCAACTAAAGATCCATATATATTCTTTATCTCCATGCGATCCATAAAAGTTTATTGGTTTTCTAGTTACCAAATGCAAATTAAGTGTGGATTAAATATTTATTATTAAAATAGCATTAAAAATATATTTCTAATTTTTGAGTTGATAGAAAATTTAAGAATAAACCATAATTTTGCTTGTTTGGAAAATTACAGTTTTTGTTGTGTCCTATCAAGTATTTATTTGTGATTCATGAGTGGGTCATGACCCACAGTGCCTAGAAACCGTTAGTCAGAATTAATCGTTAGCAAATGTATCTTGTATTATATATGATTCTAAGTGAAATATAAGGAAATTTTATTAAATTTTTTAACCCTACAGATAAACCATTTTGATAATATTGCTTTTGGTTAAGTATGAGAATTATGAAATTTGATGGAAGTTACTAATTATATGACAGAATACAACTCTTAAAAGTTATTCTGGCCTTAGTTTGGAATTAAATAGTTACCCGGTTCTTAGGTTACCACATGTATGTGCATTTTTACTAAAGTTTGACGGTTTTTGGAAACCGGCTTAAAAAAGGTTGGTTTTAAAGTAAATTTGCCATGTTTGAAAAATGGTTTTTCCCAGAAAGCCTTGGCATTTATTTTCTTCAAAAAAAAATTTTTTTTTTCAATTTTTGTAGTTGATACGGATTTGTCTATCAACTGAAGGCATAGAATGATGAGATGACAATTTATCAACAATTGAAGATGCATTTTAGTTTCGGTTAATGGACAAGTAGAATTAGCAACGTTTTTGTTGTATTTCAAAAATCCACAAAATATTTCTAGATCAGCGAGTAAATCTGGTACACTTTCTTTAGTCTCAAAACCAAAATTATTAAGTTTAGAGGAAAGATATTATCTTGAATAAGTAGAAACATATTCTTATGAAGAACAAATTAGAGAAATTTCTCATCAAAGCAAGGCTTTTTTAAAAGAAGTCACGGAAAAATCATTTTATAAATATCTTGAAGGCTCCTAAGAAAAACTTACAAGTTCAAAGACACAGAAACCTGCGTTTTCATTATTTGAGACAACGTATAAGAGAACGAAAAACAACAACTTGGATTTGTTATTTGATGCCATGAAAGCTATAAAGTTCAGTAGCTGGTGAACGAGTATTTTCAATTTCAGGCAATATTGTATCTAAAACAATAACAAGACTTAGCCCCCATTTAGTGGATATTTTGTTTTGTTTTTTAAATCCAATTTTCCTAAGAGAAATTTAAAAAAAGTGAAAATAATAGAAATATTATTTGAAAGTTTTGTTTATAAGTGTTCGTTATTTTTTGTAAATAATATGTATAAGTAATCCTTATTCTTTATATTTTGACTTTGATATTATTTTTTTTATTATTTTATAAAAATTAAATAATTTTTTTTATCTTTTCTTTCATTTCTTGACAAAAAACATGAAAACTGGATAAAACCGGTTTTTTGGAAACATTGAATTTCGGAATTGGTTTTCGAAAAATTCGGTTTTTAGGCCATACGAAAAATAAGCATTTGTAATATTCATCTTTTAATAGAAAATATATAAGATTAGTTTGTAAACATAATTGATAGCCTACATTTGTTAATTAAGATTGGTGCTTGATAATTCAGAGTATTAAGAAATTAAAAGATTTTTGTCCATTAAATTTTAACAATAGAACATAACTTAGAGCAAGGTGACACAAATAGAAATAAAATATCTTTCTTTTATTTTAGTCAAATAATTAATTGACTAATTAGTGACATTTTAAACATAATTTAACAGTCAAAGAATTATAAATGCATACCCCAATGTACAAATTTTACAATTTTTTTCAGTGGATATAAATTTTTTCATAATTGAGATTGCATCGACGTGATAATGATTGGTCCGCATTCGTCAGAATCACGAATGGAAATTTCTTGGAATTTTTCTTTTTTTTCTGAGTTGCTTCTTTTAGAATAATAAGAAGAATGTCTACAATATTTAATGTCTTTCATTTCTAATTGTGATAAATATATTTATATTAGAGTAATTAATGATGTATCTTTAAATTAAAATTTTAATTAGGCTTAAAGTTACTAAAGCAGTTATCATATTGAACTTAAAATGCAACTCAATGATCAGTAGAATGTTATAGTAGCTCAAAAACAAACAAACTTATAACAAGATTATTTTAAGTTAATAACAAGATTTTATTGAAAATTATGATGACTTTTATGAAAGAGGAGTATTTTCAGATATGTAAACTTATAGTATCAAAATATTTCAACTAATTAAGCTTCAACAACAAATAATTCTTGACATTTATGGAAACTTTCAATTCTTTATATTACGCATGACAATCGGCTGGGATATCTGGTTGATAGAGCGTTGAATTCACATCCCTGATTCTCCAAGTTCGACCCCGCCAATCAAAGACTCTCCGTGTGTGTGGTGGCTGGCGCTCTTTAAATCTGCCTTGGTTATTGTGTCGAGAGTAATACCTCTGGGGCTGCTGGCTCAGAGGTGATCGTACTCTTTTCCAGATCTAAATTACGATCTGTTCATGAATGGCATAAATCCACGAATGAAGTACACCCCGAATAAGGGTGACCGAGCTAGAAATCACCCTCGGGTGCTCAGGGTCTTCACCCACCAAACCTATTGCATCCATCCTTTCATTGTAAAGGGGAATAACAACAATAACTCAATGATCAAAAGTATTTTATGGTTATTAGGAAGCAAATAAGTTATTAACAAGATTATTTTAAGTAATTTAATTTGGCTATAGTTTAAAAAAATATGATAACTTTTCAGAAAGATAATTATTTTCGAATATTTAAAATTATAGTACAAAAATATTTCAAATAATTCATTTTAACCATAAAAAGTTCTTAATATTTCCAAAAAAACTTTTAATTCTTTAAATCACTCATGACAATTATCATACTTCTAAAATATAACTGTCCTCAATATATGTTAAAGAATTATAAGTTACTCTTTTTCTAAAAATTCACTAGAATTTGACTCGATGATCACTTAAATTTTATCGTTATTCAGAAATAAATAAGTTAATAACAGGATTATGTTTAGTAAATAAATTCGGCAATCATTAAAAAAAATATATTATCACTTTTTGGAAAGAATTATTTTCGAATATTTAAAATTTTAGTACAAAATATTTCAAATAACTCAATTTTATCAAAAAATAATTCTTAATATTTATGAAAACATTTAATTATTTATATCCCTCATGACAATTATCATATTTCTAAAATATAATTATTCTCAATACATGTTAAAGAATTATAAGTTACTCTCTTTTCTAAAAATCCATTAGAATCTCTACAAAAAATATAATCTATACTCCATATTTCATATTGCATGCAAATATTTAGACATTATTTTATATTTTATAATATTTTAAGAATATCCATGAACAATTGTCTCTATATTCGTGGAACATGTTACTTCTCTATACGATGTTAATATAACAGTGGCTATGAAATACTTCTGAGAATCCGAGATCTCCATTCAATCTTTCGTAAAGTGCAGTCTTTGGTCTCATTACATTTATTAAAGAGGGAATCGATGAAAGGGTAAAACGCAGTGAGCAATTAAATGCATTATGATTCTGGGACCCTTTGGTGCCTCGTTAGCTTGACAAATAGAGGTTGTTAACATTCTGCAAGATTGGATATGGACTATTACAGGGTTGGTTGCTCAAATGGATCAAAATGATTGGAGGGATTCAAGTAAACATAGAGATGATGTGCGAGACGTTAGAGTCTTCATTACAAAGAGAGGTACCATGAATGAGAAATTAATTTATTTGATAGTTAATAAAAGGTTGATGAAGACGTATTTTTTATTTTTGTAATCAAATAATCACAATAAAAATAATATTTACATTGTTATAAATAACTTCATGAGCAGTCTATAACAAATTATAAAATTTTCCTTTATATGAATTAATGAATGATTTGGTCCTTTATTTGTTTGAGGTTCTAGGTTATTTGTGTTTGAAAAACATAAGTGTATTCAGTGATTTAATAAAGTTATTTCAATAAAACTGCTCTTATTTTTTTTTAAAGTTTGTGATGTATTTTCTAATTAGATAAGTACAATTAACCATGATATTTTCATTATTATAAATAATTTCATGAATGAATTATAACAAACAATAAAATTTTCATTTGTATGAATTAATGAATGATTTGGTCCTTTATTTGTTTCAGGATCAAAGTTATATATCTTTAAAAAAAGAGTATATTCAGGGATTCAGCAAAGTGATTTCAGTAAAACTGGTAATATTTTTAACTTTCCGTTGCATTTTAAAATCCAATAAGTACAATTAACCATAATATTTTCATTATTATAAATAATTGTATGAACAATTTATAAAAAAATAATAAAATTCTTATTTATATTAATTGATGAATGATTTGGTACTTTAGTTGTGTGAAATTGAATGAGAAAAATGACCGGCTCTAAATTATATGTGTGTGAAAATATAAATATATTCAGTGATTCAACAAAGGGACTTCAATAAAACCGCTCATATTTTTCAGTTTATGTTGTATTTTATAATCAGAAAGCACATTTAACAATGATATTTTCAATATTAAAAATAAATTCATGAACAATTTATAACAAACAATAAAATTTTCATTTTTATTAATTAATGAATGATTTGGTAGTTTAATTGGGAAGTTAATGAGATAAATCACCGGTTCTAAGTTATGTGTGTCTGAAAAATATAAGTGAATATGGATCAATAAGGTAACTTCAATAAAACTGTTAATATATTTATTACCATTTTCTTAAAATATATAAAGAAAAATTATGATATTAAAAATAAAAAATATTTCATTCCTTAGTAATAAAACCCTATTTTCTATATCATGTCACTAACCAACATCGGATTGTTCATTCCTTCTCAAAAAGAAGTGAAGTTTAAAATGGCAGAACAGTTGAGTGGTGGTTTATACATGAGTAAAATTGGGGAGTTCCAATGCAAAATAAATAAATAAATAAATAAAATGATGGTGTGTTTTTTAGAGGTCCCAAGGTCAAATTCGAATCATGATAAATAACCTGAAAGGTAATCAATTAGATATGCCACCATCAGTCATCTGTATATATTATTCATTATAAACTCTAACAAAAAATCAGAAAGAGTTCTTATTAGGCTTTTACATTCATTATGTATTAAATAATTTTAATTAATATATATTATAACGATAATATGTACATATTATAGCATAAATATCAATAACGATATTCTGTATAATGAATACACAGTATTGTTTATTCCTATGGAATATCAATGCACCGCTTTAGTATATGGCATAGTAACTATAAGTAATTCAAAACATAGTTATTGGTTAATTATACGATATTATGTATAATTAATACATTCCTGAAGTTGATTGGATGAATAAGTATTTTATTAACAATTGAATATATATATATATATTTCAAATAATAATTTATTAATTTTTTACTAATTAATTAGAGACTATCTTTCTCGCCAAAAATCTTTATTTCCCCTCAGCGGAATAAGTAACGAATGTAGTTTACTTCCCAACCCAAGATAATAAGGTTGGGCTTAGCATGTTTTCAGCCGATCGTTTTAAACGATTCTCTTTATTATCATAATGTTTGATGAATTTAAAACCAAGCATTGTTAGTTAATAGATTTTTCGTTTCATTTAAAACCAAGCATTGTTAGTTAATAGATTTTTCGGTTCATTTTGAAGTAATTTTGAGTTAAAATATTACAGAATATAGAAGATTTGGAATTTCTAATCTGTATTGCCTACTTAAACTTAAGTAGAAAAATCACGCATTTTACTTTGCCAAAAGAGGAGATGAAAATTCAATGTTGGTATCATTTTTTGATCAATTTTTTATTGTAATTGTAACCGTTATGCCGGGATAATCTGGTTGGTATGGCGAACACCATGTATACAAAGGGAAATGGGAAATTGTCAGGAAATTATCCTTCTGTTTAGCCGCTTATTATTGTGACACTTTCATATTTCTACACATATTTATATTAACTGTAATTATTTAATAAAGAGTAACTGAAATAAAATTTTTATTTGTAAACCTATATAGGAACTGATTTTTTTATATAGCTTATTTATGTGAGTATTACATCATTTTCATATACAGATTAGAAAGTTCTATCTCTATATTAAGATGAAAAAACATTTAGATATGTGTTAGATAAATGTCACAGTAACATATATTTCATGTAGCATTTTCAGTTATCAAAAGGGTGGAATCTTTTCTGGAAATATTTCTTTCAGAGCAAGCCAAATGTTTACATTATTTTAACATCTTTTTCCCCTCTCATATCTCTTCTCTCAATTCAAACCTTCTGATTTCATAGTTACTTCTGTTTCATATTCGTGAGGTAGATAGAATTGCATGAATCTCCCAGTTTCTAGTTTTGCTGCTTTATACAAAAACGCGACAAATGGCAAAAATGTGCCTCAGTCCTTTTGTTAAGCACTGACGGTAATCAATAATATACTAGAAAGCGATATATTGAATCTTTAATTCAAACATTTTGAAGGTAACACGAATCATAATTTGATTATATACGTTATAAAACCATTAATTGTAGCTTTTATCTTCGGGGAAAATGCAGTTATTCATTCCGGTAACATAATTTTTTTTAGTTCGTTGTACCAAAAAAACTTTCTCCAGATGGAATTTTGCTATTTTAGTTTTTATTTATTTGATTGGAAGGGCTTTTTCGACAGCTTTTTGATTTAAACAGTCAGTGCAAACAGCAACTTATTTATTTTATGACAATAAATCCTCACAATACCAAAGGTATAGGCTAGGTTCCGAGATGAATTACTGAAAGTTCGATTTATTTTGAAAGGCAAAATAAAGACAAGTCCAAGAAATAAATACACTTCGTTAAATATATATTAAAAAATACTTAGGCATCTGCTTGAATGTTCAGATATTTCTTGTTTAAATTTATTAATAGATGTTTCCATTTTCTTTTAATTTTTCGCTTGTTTACTTTTAGTTATGAATTTTTTCCCCAATAACTTTATTTATTTATAAGTATGTATTAACAAAAGTGGAGTATTCCCACTTTTTTTTCCTCACTAAGATAAAAGTCCCGAAACAATAAAAAATTGTTTACCATTTATTGATTGTGTGTTATAGTTACTTGTTTACAATTAATTTAGTTCATGTAAAACTTACTTGTTTAGAATTTATTTATTTCATGCTAAACTTACTTGTTTATTATTTATTGATTTTTTAATTAAATAATTTTGAATGACAAAAATATGGCTAGTCTCAAATTTCCAAGAGCCATATTTTTTAATATACGAAAAATTTATGATTGTGTGGAGGCTTTTATAATGAATATTAAATGTATTCCATTTTGGCACATGGCTGTAGATTAAAAGGATATAATCAATCGATATAAATTCTAAAATAAATATGATATTCCATTTAATTTTTTCAGCATGAATTAAAAGACGCCTGTCATTTTACGCTTCAGGTGAACAGATGCCTTCAGTTTCATAAATTTCATTAAGAGAATGTCATTCTCAGTTCCGTTTTCCTGAATTGTTGCTTCATTTCATTTTAAGTTGCTTCTTAATACTCGAAGACTTATATGTCGAAAAATAAACTACTTTTTTTCTAAGGCAGCTAAGAGAAAACTGTTTTGCTTGTCATTTTTTAAAACATGCTTGAATACTTGTTTTGGTTTTCATGGGATGTCTTTAATTTAAAATTTCTAGAACAATTATTGGGTTTCTAAACGTAAAAAAAGGAAATAAATTATTGGTGAGTATAAATTACTACTTCTTTCCATAAGAATAATTTGATAGTTTGTATAGGCAAAGATATATAACAGCTTTAATGTAATATCAAGATTTAGAAATTAAAATATATAATGAGAATATCTAAATATATTAAGAATATTGAATATTAAAAATATTAAAAATGAATACATTATTATAAATCATAATGAAAATATTATGATTATGGTTTTGCATGGTAAATTATTTTCGCTATACTTGTATGCACTGTATTTATGATTTTTTTCTTTTTTCTTTTTTATTTTGAACGAATTTTTAAATTTGTTTAAATAATTTAATAATTTTCAAAATAATGCATGTCTACAAAAATGATGAGTTCATGGTCATTGAAAATAATTGTTAAAATTCATGAAAATGCATTTTCAATTCAAAATAAATTTTCGGTGAGAAATGATCGGAATTTAAATATAGATAATTATTTGTTTTATGCTTAGATAAATAGGAAGAAAATTCATTTCTTTGTTGTATTTTTCGTCCATAATGATAAGTAACGACATTCTATTTGAATTTCTTAAAACTTAAAAGTATTTTGCATGGTATACTTTTATGCACTTAAGGAATTATTATAATTTATTATAATATTTTAGAAATGTAAATATATCTTAAGGAATACATTCACTTTTTGGGTCAATCACGATACAGTGTTGTTCATGTACCAATTACAACACTCTCTTTCCTTAGATGGTATATCTAATCTTTCAATTTTTGGACTGGAGCTAATTTGATATCGCAAACTTAGGAAATGACAATCTTTGTCAACTTTATTCCTTAGATTTCCCCAATTGAAAATATAATTTGAAAATTTATATAATCTTATCCCTGAAAGATTATGATATAGTGTCTTAGGTGCGCCTATAAGGGAAACGATCTCCAGTTACCCCAAGATCTGCCTGTCCAACTTCATCTGGAAAGGGAGTAAACATCCCCACCCTCACCCCTAAACAAAAGGCGTAAGTAGACACTCAGAGCACCACCAGATCCACCATTTTTCAATCAATGAGGACCTGCTGAATCAATAAGTATTTAAAAGTATTTTTCGTACAATGACTGTATTTATATACAAAGCGTTCTCACAAACATATATAGGAAATAACATCAATTTCAAGTTTATAGGGTTACTAGAAAATGACAATAACTGGTTGTCCCATTTGTTGACTTATTCCCAAAATAAAGTTACATTTTTTCCCGTCATGTACCGGGTTCGCGATATATCGGCACATGCGTATTCAGATAGTCATATGATTGTTTAAAATCGGTTTAAAGTGGTTAATGACTTAAAATAAGTAAGATAAGCATTGCCTTCAAAATAAAAAGGTTCTCACATAGAGCTTTTAGATAGTAAGTTTCAATTTTCTACATACTACTTTTTATCACCAGCTACCATATCTATACTAATAAATTAAATATTTGAAAATGTTTAATACTAAATTCTAATTTATTAGATTGTGCTAATCAAAATGCTAGATGAACCAGGCCAAGACTACGACTCAGATACACACACGTCACAACCCTTTTTAGGGGGGGCTACATTCATGCAAATTCATTCATTCATCTTAGATCGTAATTTAGACCTGGAACAGAGAGCGATAACCTCTGACCCAATACCCCGTAGGATATTACTCTCGATATGGAGGACTTTGCGACCACGAACAGATTTAACGAGCGCCAGCCGCCACAATCTCGGGGAATCTTTTGGCCGATGAGCTTCGAACCCTTAAACAAAAGAGTACGAGTCCAACGTTCTACCAACCTGGCCATTCGGGTCCAAATTAATTCTTTCGGTCATTATGATTGGTGCAAATCATCTGAATTTATTGGTAACCAATAACTAATTATTTTTTCTTATCAATCTAAAAATAACATCTTCCATTGAAAATGAAGCATACATCTAGATAACATTTTTTTTTCAAATTCTACAAACAGCTTCTTACAAACTATTGACAAAAGGTTCACAAATGCTGGAATTTTCAAAACTTTAAATAAGTAATTTCAGTCAAAACAATCTAAAAATGCAAGATAACAAGAAATACTCTGCAATAGATATGATTGCAAAAGAAATATTATGACATTAATGTTCATGAAAGATGTTTATCGTACCAGTGAAACATTCAGTATTATTCATGCAACCGTTTATAAATTCAAACTTCATATTAAATATTCATGACTCTTATTTTGGTTTTGAATATAAAGGCATGCGTGAAAATGTAAATGTCTTTCGAAAGTCATTTTAGAATATTTAAAGAATGAGAAATTGGAAATTTTTTCTTATCCAATTCAAAGATTTATTCCAAATTTACAAGTTCGGAACTGCTGGTTAAATTCGAACAAAGATTTCAATAGAAGTTATTTTTAAGAAAGCAGAGAAAATTATTTTGTTTTTTGGAATTATGCTTTGGAAATGTTTTATACATATCCCTCAAGATTTCTGTGTAAAATATCAATAACTCTCTTGTCGTTTCCGGAAAAGAGCAAGAGAGATTGAATAAGGAGACAGTTGAATAATTTCTAAAAATCTGTAAACAGAAATATCAAAATTTTACTTAAATTTTTTCAACTTTCGAATAGAATTATCGGAGTTTTGCATATTCACCAACTAGTTTGGGACAGGAGAAGATTTGGCTTCCGAACTGTCATTTCTGATTTCTTCCGGTTTTATGCATTTGCTGTTGAATAATTTATTTCATTTTTCATGCAAAGATTCGAAATTTATTTGATCTAAGCGGTGACATTTAAATAGAATTTTGTAATTTTTGAATTTTTGATTTAGTAGAATTAAAACTGAAGTATGTTATAACTAAACGAGATTCTTAAATTGATGTTAAATTAATTTAATTATTTCTTAAAAGATAATGATTTGTGTAATACTGTAATTAATTCCTTTTTTAAAATAATTTTCAAAATTGATATAATTTTTAATAATTAGGAAATACATGTGATAAATCGTAATACATTTTTATTAATTAAATTAAATTCCTAAATTAATAGTTTGTACTTTTTATTTAATTGGTTAAATATAATTAATAAAAAACTTTTTTATAACTGTTAAAAATTTAAAACAATAAAATTTTACAATAAAAGTTGAAACAATAAAAGTTGGTTCTGAAATAAGTGAAAATATGCTCTGACATTTTCACTTTAAAATGTTATTAACCTTTTGAGTGCAGTGAAATGCTTTTATGCTTCACTTGCCGCATACCAAGTATTCTTCCGCATTCAAACAGTTAATTGAACCTTTGTTTTTTGTAGTAATAAAAATAATAAGTTGTGCATTTTTTTTAAAGTAATTAAAAAAAGATCGCCTAAAATACGATTGAATAGAAAAAAAATTATTACACGTTTTGTGTATTTTTATGCAAGAAACATTATTATAGCTTTAATAGAATCATTTTGAATTTTATTGAAAATCTTATATAATTTTTCTGATTTCCTTTAAGTTTATTTGAAAAGCAAATAAACTGAAAACTTAATTTTATTAAAAATCAGATTTACTTTATTTTATTAACTCTTTGTAGGTTATAATATTTAATAATTACATTTGGAAATGCTGCTAAGTCGTTTCATAAAATTTTAATTTACATCCAATCTTTCATGAAAATGAAGAATATCCTTCTTGTCAGGAATATAATCTTCATTTTACTATTACTATCAATCATAAATATTTTTCTTAAAATTTATATTGCCTGAATCAGTATCAAACTATTGTCTTGGAATTTAAAGAAAAATTGACTTTCAAAAAACTTTTCGCCTTCTTTTACTTTTAATTTTACGATAGCAATCCTGATATTCAAAATTAAATATTTTAATTCAGGCGAAATCCATATAGCTAGATAACTAGATATAAAACAGACGAATTCTCAAAATTCTACTTCTTTCATCATTCATGATAAAGACGAGAAGTGTTAGAATGTCTTTCAAATAGAATAGATTTGTTTCAGTAACCCAAAAAAGAGATTTCCGCTACAAAATAAAATAAAAAACATGTGATGTTATATATAGAAGACATAAGATCAGAAACCCCGCATAAATTTCTAATCTATACAAATATAAAATGGTCTCCTGGAATATTATAAGATATTAAACTGCATTCTATAATATTGTGAAATATTATATAATATTAATCAACATTCCCCAATATTGTACAATATTATATGATATGAAACAATATTGCAAGTATTCACCAATATTGTACAATATTATGTAATATGAAACAGTATTGCAAATTTTAACCAATATTGTACAATATTCATATATTATAAAATATGTGTGAAATTGGGATATTTTTATTTTTCATAAATTTGATATTTCATAAAAAAGTAGAAAACATGTTAAAATAATTTCTTGTCTTCTTTTATCAGAATATATATGTGGCGTAATATTCAAAGATTATCCTTCAAAATCGTATCTTGAGTACTAGAATGAAAATATGTACATAATTTGTAGAAAAATCACATTTGAAATGCGATAAGCGAAAAACATTAAATAATTTAATATAAATAAATGAAAGGAAAGATATAATTTTTTAAGTCTTGCAGAAATATTCCAATTCTTCTAAGCTCTAAGCATTGTTATATTGGATAAAGAAATATAAATCTCAATAAAGAATTTACTAAAAACGTATCAAATTGGTTAAGCTCATATTACATTTGCTCTACAATAGAAGATAACAATGAAAATCGGCACTAAATGTAGCGAAATAATGCTAAATGTTAAGAAAAAAGCACTATCAATGAAAGGATTTAATATGTTCGGCTTTTATTCACTTAATACCCCTTCTAATACTCAAACAACTGTGAGGGTAACTTTTACGACAATGTTTATATGACTTGCCGTCTGGTTAGATTTCCTTTTTCATTTCGTTGAAATGAATCTTTTGTGTCTCCTCTAGCAACTATTTTATGGCATTAACACTGAAGGTTTTGTTATTTCTGGCAGATTGAAGGTTTTGTTATTTCTGGCAACACATATATGCGTAAAATAACAATAAATTTCTTTATAGCAAAATACATCTCTGTATTTTGCTATAAAGAAATTTATTGTTATTTTACGCATATATGTGTTATTCCTAATAACAATAAAATCGATTCGAAGGAAAATTCTCATACGCATATTAAATCATTACAATTAGATTTTCTATGCATTTATAGGTTATAAGAATTTTTATTTTCGGTGCATTTAAAGCAATATTACTATTTTAAAATCAAATATCATTTATTTTTTATTTTAAAAGCAACTGAAATATGAAATGTTTTGGCATTCACCAGTTACTACTTGCATTTTTTTGTTTATTGGGTATTAACATTCGTCACATAACTAATCTGCAACATACTTTAAAAGTAAAAAGATTTTGATATGCTACAAAAAGACATAAAAATCTTTAATCATAGCCCAAAGAAATAAACTATCGGATCTAAAATTCATGTGAAAAAAAATAATGCTATTTTTAATTAATTTACGAAAAAATTGTATTTTAAAATTCTATATCTCCCTGCAGTAACTTAATTCTTTTCTTGTGTATCGTAAATTTCCGCAGCCATTCTTTGCAATTCTGAGTAGAACGTTTCCGTTCTTGCCGATATATATCAAACATGGTTCTGAAATATAAAGATACTAGCTTTTACCCAAGACTTCGTAAACGTGGAAATTTCGATGTGTATATTTGAGAACTGACGATCTGATCAGAATGTAAAATTTATCAAACCGTATGTAAGCGGGAACTTTCAACGCCGATTAGGACAACTCAAAAGACGATAATTTTCTTCACGAGTTGGAATAATGCAATGCAAAGTAGAAATTTTTTAATTTCAATTATTAAGTTTTATTTTAGTTTAAAAGTACTTCAAAATGAAATTGAAAAATGGATTAATTAGCAATTTTTAGTTTTAAATGCATCAAACTTTTAGAAAACAGAATCACAGAATCATTTGAAATAACTGGTCGAAAACATGTTGACCTAACCTTATTATCGTGGGAAAAATACAAATCAAACCGAAATGTTTCGCATTTCGCTGTAGGGAAATGAAGATTTCTGTCGAGAAAGTTAATTTTTATTTAATAAGAAAATTAGCCACTTAATTAACTGTAATAAATAGCAACCTATGTTCTATTCTAAACTATAATCTATCTCTGTATTAAATTTCCTCCAATTTCGATCAGCTGTTCTGGCGTGATTGACTAATGTTATCCATACACCATCTGTCCAAAGTTTCATATTTCTATACATTTTTTATTTCTATTTCTAAACTATTTCTATTTTTATTTGAACTTTTATCATATCTTGGTATGTCGACAATCATTGAAAAATACTGTTACAGAAATTCATTTTCTGAAAAATCAACGGATTCGTTGGAAAGGTGCTTAATGATATAGACAACAGAATTCAATAGAAAATAGTGCCTTTATAAATCTGAAAAATAGAGGACAAAAAGAAGTTGATGACAAACATAAGTAATACATTGAAGCACTTTGAACAAACAATACCCTACAAGCAGTCATTTATAGTAAAAAGACAAAAAGCCACTAAGTGGCCAGACCGAGTATTGCAAGATGATTAAGGTAACTATTCAATAGGGCGTCTCCAAACGTCTGCTATTCTCTACTATCTCTTCACTTTTGTTGAGTTCAACTCTACTTTACTTGAACTTCATTGGCATTTTCTCAAAACGATCCAACTAATTTGTAACTGTCTAAACTCTGAATAACTATATGATTGATATAGACTTAATTTGTATATCTTTATATCTGTCGTAGTTGTTGTTATTAATGGCACTTGCCTTGGACAAGCGAGTTGGTGCATGATCATCAGTCAGCGATTTTAAGTCGAATGTGCGTTTCTTGTTTTTGCAGTAGCGCCAACTAGGACCAAGGGCACGACTTAGGTACACACTCATTTCTATTGCACAGCCCCGTTTTACATGGGGAGCACGTTCATACACCTCACTCTGAGTACACAGAACAGCCATGCCCTGAACGAGACTCGACCAGCCCTGAACAAGGTCACGAGGAAGACCTCTATCATTGTGCCAGGACGCCTGCATCATTTTGTCGCCAAAGACGCCAAGTCGATATGTCTATGTTTCATAGATCTGGTAATAGATCAGCATCTATTAGCCTTATCGCAAAAGTAATTTCTTACGATGGATTTAACTGCTGAAAAGCCGCATTATTGGTTTAGCATTGATAGAATTTTGGTTTTTCAAGGTAAGATATGTTGAAGGACAAATGTTAATTAAGAAATTTCTATGATAATTACTTTCAATTTTCACCCAAATTAAACAAAACAAATAAATTGTTTTTAAAAACTGACCAGACTCTTTTTTTATTTATTTATTTGTATTTTTGAAATTGTTATCTAGCTTAGTGAAACATACTAATAATTTATTAAGCTATTTTAAATGTGCTGAAATTTTTCATGATAAATTCATTCAAAGGGACTTTTAAACATTTTTTAACACTTGTTAGTGAATATATTATTTTTTGTATACCAACTCACCAACAGGGACTAGTTTGCGAAATTGGCTTACTTTTTTATCATGATTCTTTAATATAATCGAAAAAAATCGCTGTCTGCAAAACAAATGTGCCAAACTGATAATCAATATGTGGGACAATTTATTCTTTTGGAATTGTTATTTATATGAGAAAAAATGTATGTTCCATACTGATAATCAATGTCCCTCTGGCTTCAATGATTATCTGCTCAGATAGAAATAAGAAAACAGTTTAATTAAAAATTCAAATCATATTTATTATGTGGTTCCTAGAATTTAGAGGAGAATGCGATTCAATGCATGGTTTAAACATAAGATGTAAGTATTCTTTTTTCAACTTCACTGTGTGAGAGTAATGCAATATCCGACATTCATTACAATAACTTTTATGTTATCATTCTCTTTTTTTAAAAAATTATTTGTCATATAAAATTATATATTTTATTTGAACTCTTCAAATAATCTGGTGCTGAAACTTTTTAATTAACTTATTTATTAGAAGTACATTTCACTATTTTACGGTTTTCAGGTTCTCTGTTCGTTGTTTCATTCTTCTTTTTTTGTATTTGTTTCTTATGATACTTTTCAAGCCATCTGACACATCTGTCAGCGATTTAAGCCGAATGATTGTCTGTTTGAAGTCTCTTATGAAGTCTCTTTATTTCAGTAGCACTAATTAAGGCCACAAGTACAACTACACACACATCCACGTCCTTTTTACGGGGCGGACTTCATTCATGCTTTCTTTCATTCATCAAAAGATTGTAATTTAGATCTGGAATAGGTAAAGATCACCTCTGACCCAGTACCCCCATTGGTATTACTCTCTACATGAAAGACGTGACCATGTTAGCTATAATGTGCGCCAGCGACCATACACACATTAGGCTGAATGTTTCGAGCTCTCAGGCCTAGTCCAACGCCCTACCAACCAGGCTATTCCAACCCTCATTGTTTCATTAAAAATAAAATAAGTATTCTATTATTATGACGCATTGCATAAAAAATACGTTTTACTCTACATTATCTTCTCAGAACTGCTCACTCTAAGTGGGAATCTCAATACTAGGCTGCATGCAAAATCTCAGTTTATATGATAACAAGACACCGACTTTTTGCCATAATGTCTTTTCACTCTATTGGTAGTCTAAATATTTAAACTGATTGGTGTCAGACGAAATGGTCAGTTTCTACGTTTAGAATTAATAGAGATATTTAAAGCATTTTCTTTTAAAAAGTAATTTTGTCTCTTGTAACAGAGTTAGTTATTTAAGATTTCCATGTGTTGGCAGCTATGCTTTTTAGTTGGTTTTCGTATTGGATATATTAACCTTATTAGCAGCAGATATTGTTCAAGGATTTCATGATATACTTTGATATAATGACTGTTGTATAATATCCCAAGGATGAAGAAAAAACTTTCTTAAATATTTTTTCGAGCCAATTGAAGAATCATTTTTCAGAATATCAAATAAAATGAAATAATAAATGTGTTAGTTATGAGGCCTCATTAAAATTTAAAGTAGCTTGTTTCATTTCAACCTTTCTTCTATCACTTTCTAAATCATATCGGTTAGAGAAATGAAAAAAAAAATTGGTCGAATTTCATGGCTTTCTCTCAATGTGACCTAATAAATTTTCTGTCAACGTTTTGGAAATATATGTTTTAAAATTTGACATTATTTTCATTCCTCCCTTTAAATATCATTTGCCTTTATTTTTATGTTGCTTCATATTCTAAAAATCTTACTTCTTTGTCATTCTAAAAATAGGAACCCAAAAATATGTATCATGAAAAATGTCCATACTTAAATTCTTTTAAACCAAGACGTAACCGTAACTTTAAAATCAAGAAAGTAACCCTTTTTAAATACGAATATATGCATAGTCAAACTTTGATATATTATTGCCATCCGTTTCAAATAGAAAATAAAATAAAATGATTTTATTATGCCAAACACGGAAAAAACAGAATAACCCTTTTGATGACATATGGTGATGCAGGCGTTTAAAAAACGATCATTCGTGCTGCAAATACATATCTTGATACCTCAAAACACTTTTATTAAATACCTACATTCAATATGACAAAATATCTGAATGATTTCAGATGTTTTCACTCCAAAAAGAAAGAATTATATCACAGTTTTTGAAATCAATATATTTTTGTCTCCAAGTCTTGATATATATATACCATTCAAAGAATTCAAATCCTGTTTCACGATCAACATCAATTAAAAAGTCATATCCATATCGTCGATATTTTGAATCATTCGGCCGTCATGGACAATCAAATCTATCTGGACCGCCATTATTTATTTCCTTGTCTCAACATATGCGAATCATCGGATATCGACGTTGCAACTGCTTTGTATTAAGAATTCATTATTGGATAAAGATTTTGGGCATTCAGACAAACGCTAGTTAGATTGCAAATATAAATAACATTTTAAGTGATTTTATTATTAATTTGAATTTACCATAACGGCATAAAAAAATAATAGATTTTTTCCTTAAATACGAATAACCTTAAAAATTGCTAAATGAGGATGCGATAAATTAATTAAAATTTGGATTTATAGTACATGTGTCTAGATTTTTCAATCATTTTCAATGCTATGTATCTTTCCTTGAATGATTATAAAGTATCAATTTTAGTCTAGATGAAAATATTCGGTTAAAAAATATTAAGTTAGTTTAATGAGTTGAAGATTTTTAGAAATATCGTTTGCTCAATTATACAGACATTCCATTTTGAATCTTTAAAAAAATATTCAGTTGTAGAGAAATGTATTTGAAACTTTTTTGAAGAAATAAAAAATATGGAATCACAACCTATGCTGTTAGTCATTAAAATTTGAAAAGAATGAGTAAGTGAGATATACATTCGTAATATTTTAAAACAATATTTTCCAGCATCAACAAAAAAAAATATGAACAGATTTCTTTTAAATGATATAAACTGCGTAAGATAGAAAGTGAAAAAAAATGATTTTAGTAAGAAAATAAGCTTGTATAAAATTAAAAATAACTGTTTAAGGTATAGAGCAGATAACTGAGCTGTCTATTAATTTTTTTAAGGCTTGACTTACACTTGTAAGCCTTGTGGAATACTTGTTAGCACACAAGGAGTTTATACTTCCAGAACCAATAAAAAAATCGCTCAAAAAAGTTTTTAGAAGCAAGGAATCTCTTTAAAAATATGTCACAAAAGAAAATAAGTTTAAATTTTATTTAAAATGTAATTTTTTTATAATTTGCAAATATTATAGAAATATATTAACTTGTCTTATTGTTAGATGTGATGTATTTATGCTTCCCCAATATTTTATAAAAAAACAAATTATTACATTGTTTTTCTGCAATAATTTTTGATTTAAGATTTAGAAAAATTATGATTATCATCTTTGTTAATCTATCGTAACTCACATATAATTTAAGAAAATTCTGCAAATGTCGTAGTTAATAATTCAGGCAATAATTTAATTATTAATTTTGGATTCATAAAATAGAATTATTATTTCAATATTACATTATTTCTACTTATATTACACTATTTAATTATGCTTATTTTAAGCCCAATTTCCTTTTTAATCTTTCATGTAATTTATTATTATTATTATTATTAAAGAATATTCATATCAAGAAATTCTTTCGATGTATTCAATAAATCCACTTTTCTAATTTTACTGAATCGGATGCTAAGTTAATTTTAAATA
>JAOUZG010031333.1:2724072-2741809 GCA_026289955.1 Argiope argentata
CACCCACACACCCACACACACACACACACACAAACACACACACACACTACACACACACAAACACGGAAAGGAGGGAACAGATAAAAATGTGTTGCACATCATAATATATGATGACCATTTTTTTGAAGAATGTTTTCCTAAAATTTGAAATCTACAGCTCATTACATAATTTTATCATTGTAATGAATTAATTATTCGAAAGTTTTAATTATATTTTCAGAATCTAAGATTATATTTTATTTCTTTACTTATAGTTATCCAAGCAATACATAACTAGTTTTTAAAAATAACAATTTCAGAATTTCTTTTTTATCACATATTGAATATCATTAAATTAAATTCCAAAAAAATTAGAACCGATTTTTTTAAAAAATATATCGCATTCCCAGTAACGCATGTTTTTGAGAATAAAATTTCTGATATTATGAATTAAGAGGAGAATAACTTCTTTAATTTATCGCTAGGAATCTCCAATACTCTTTTCTTGCATTGTTAATGGCATAATAAGGAAGATAAATGCATAAATATCCCCTTCCTAGAATTGCTTATGCATATATGTCAATTTTATAAAATAAATAATAAAGCTAAGCTCCGCCATTTTGACGTAATTTGACTTGGAGCTTCAAAGTCCGTTCAACTGATAGTTTACCATATGTTTTTGAAAACTGTGAAATGTTTATTTTCGTTTTGAAGAATTTCCAAGGACCTCAAAGCAATGTTTGTCAAACGAACTTTATTCTCATAGTCGAGCATTCATCAATTTTCCTAAAAATATATTTTATCAAAATACATTCTTTGTCATTGAGTTTTACTTGACATATTTTTGAAGAAGGAACTTTAGCAGGAATTTCTTAATCTAAATTCAAACATTTTCGACTACAATGTAATAATTTTCTTCTAGTGAATTTAATAAAGGACATATGTGAAATTTCTTGCTTTCATGTCTAAAACAGCTTATAAAACTGACAGTATCTCCAGGTTTCTTTCGACTCCATGCCATTTGAATTGTCTCACTGTAGATTTCAGATTAAATTTCTGAAATTTTTAATGCATTTTTTAGTGAATTTTTTTAAATAGGATAGTATAAACGTATCACCAACTTTACATCATTATCGAATATCAAATTAAAAATATTTTTATTAGGATATATAATAAGAAATTTCAAATTCAATCATTGTTAATTCAGAGCAAATTGATTAACCGAAAAACAAGCAAAATTTCACTAACAGAGTATGTATCACGTAAATCATAAAAAAACAGAGAAGTAACTTAATAAATTTAGTAGAAACTAATTTAACATAAATTTATACTTGCACTGGAAAGTGGCTTTTCTTATAATCCAATCACGAAACTATAGATTTGAGCCATTCCTAGCTTGCATAATCATTTTACTTTATTGAAGATTTGGATTAATTACTGTTAAGTAATATCGCTCGAGTATTTCAGCAATACAGCTGTTCCCATGCAAAGGATTTATTGTTTAATGAATATCTTTGGTTGACTACTGCAAACGATATCGATATCGCAAGGATAGTTGTAGTTTTAATGAAACAGGAGCCCAGCTTCACATTTACTAAATTAGACGCACTTATTTACTCATTTTTTTCAAATGAATGATGTGTTGTAGAGATATATGTATAGTATGTTTATATATAGGCCCTAGATTATTCTTATATATAGATTTGAATTCCATCATTTCCTGAGTTAGGAATTTATGAAGATTCTTTGAATGGAGTTTTATGAAGTTCTTTTGAAAGAATTCTACGGGTTTAAATTTCCAAAAAGTAATCTAATTAGATCATTTCAAAATGAATGAAATTGTTGTTCCCGTGTTCCACTTTACAAGGGAAAGAGAGGTGCAATAGATTCTGAGGGTATGGACCCCTGAGCACCCGTAGGCAGAAGTCTGACTTCTAGCGCACAGGTGTGAAAAACATTTTTTACAGGACGGACTTCAATCATGCATTTCATTCATTCATCTATCGATAGTTATTTAGATCTGTAACAGAGAACGATCACCTCTTAATTGAAAGTATTACAACTTATATAATCAATAATATTTTGTATTATTTAAAATCTACAAATTTAAGGACAAGAAAAAATTTTAAAATCTCATATTTAACATGCATTTCCAATTTTTAAATCAATAAAATAGTTTCGACACTGCAAAGTTGCCAGAAATAGATTTTTTCTCCAGAAAATCTCATAATTTGAAGATTTGAATTACACTTTACTAGATTTTAAACTAATTCATTAGAATATTCCTCAATAAAATATAGGTATTTTTCAGAGAGGGCAATTTATAAATTTAATCTAAAAAATAATCTAAAATTCAATCATAAATGGATATTTTTAATAAAATTCAAAACTTTGAAACTCAGACAGTTTAGTACTAGTGCCATTAAAATCTATATGAGTATGTGAATATCAATTTAGTAAATAAGGCTAATAGGACCGCAGTATTTATACATATTGCAATGAAGGATTTATTTATTTAATGTTCCAAAATGATAAGAAATAAGCTTTTTTTAACCACTTTTCTCTTGGGAAGTATTTACTGATATTTAGATAATTTAATTTTATAAAAAAAGCGACAAAAGAACAGTTAATTTAAATACTCTCTTTAATATCACACAAAAATATAAATTATTAAAATTTATAAACATTCTTTTTTAACTATATCATTGCTTCCAGTTTTTCTAAAAATAGCACAATTTTGGAATATGAGAAAATGATTGTAATAATGTTTGCATATAAATTTTTGACGACAGCCATGTTTTTTATCTTTCTTTTCTGTTCTCAAACATGAAATTAGGATAATGAAACTTCCTTTTTATTTTGTTTTCTATGTTTGACGTATTTTTTAGCTCTCTAAGAATTGATTCAAGATATTCTAGAAACATTTTTTTTCTTTTTTTTTCTTTTTTAATAATCTATACATCCAAAAACTCTACAAAATAAATTATTGTGAGATGAAATAATTTTAATCTTCTAACTATGGGTAAGGCTTAAGATATTTGATTTCACACAGTTCTTGAATAGATTTTTAAGATAAAGGTAGATAAAGTAAAGTACACTTTTATACAAAAGTTTAAACATCCTAAGAATAGTTTCTATATGTCAGATCCATTTAACTAAATTTCTTAAAATCTTGACATATTTTAAAATTCTAAAGAAAATATGATAATGATTATTTGGTCTCACACTTGCTGTTTAATGCCACATATAAATGTATTTTAATTTGATACTGCATGGGTGGGATAGAATAAAAAATGGCTCGTAGATTTAAAAATAAATTACTTCAAAAGTTTATTTTTCGGAGGGAATAATTTCGTTGATATTAAAACTCCTATTCTAATAAAGAAAGCCTTTTTTGAAAACTTTAAATGATAATGCAGAAAAAAATCTGATTTTTCAAGAAATATAGGAATTTCAGAAGAGAGAAAACAAAGTTAGAATTACTACATTTTAACCTATCAAAAGTGAGTAACATTATTTAAGAAGAGTAAATCAATACAAACTGTATTGTCAAGATGCAGGTTGTTCATTATAACGAAGGTTAATGGAAATATTGGATGATTACATTCTCTGAATTGGAAAAGCATTTCAAAAAATTTTAATACTGAAATTGTAATATTAAAAAAAAGTATCAATCTGCGTAAATATACACAATCCAACTAATTTTATATTAAAAAATCAAAATCAGAGATTTAAAAACTGTAATTAAAAACTTTTAATTTTCGTTTTCATGCATATGTTGTACCCAAAATTTTATGATGAATATTTTCATAAAAAAACTAATTATTATCTGAATTACTTACATTATTGTACAAATATTAAAATTTTGATATTTTCAAAACAAAGAGGAAAATATATCTTATTGAATTCTTTTACCTCGGGCATTAAATCTTTCGAAGAAAATTAGAGAGTCATTATTTTTCCAACAATTTCTTATAGCTCGTGTGTATTAAACATAATTATGATAGACTCGTTATTAAACGATGTATTAGAGCATGCTTTAAAGACTCTGATTAAAGTCGATGGATATAATGAAAAGTGTTCTGAGAATTTTATCCCTGTGATTAATTTTATGTTCTTCATGCATGATATTTTTTTAATTTTATGAATTTCTGGTAAAGTTTTAAAAATAAAATTTTAAAAAAAATGTGAATACAGGTGAAAAAGGATTTTAATTATTATTTAATTTCGACATCGCTCAAAGTTTTCAAAAAAAATATTTTGAAGAAACAAAATATATATTTACTTAATGGTAGTTATTTTTACCTCGCTGAAAATGGGGAGTTCTGCATGAAAACACATTGCATTTATTGTATATAAAAGAATGCAAGCTTTATTTTATTAGCATAAGAGATGTAAAAAGATTTTTAGAAATATGTTGGTATTATTTTACGAATCATTTCAGGATATTAATTAATAATGAAGTACCACTTTTCGATTCTTTATATAAAATAATTATTTATTGTATACTATAAATTTTGAAATCTCCATTAAATTCCTGTATTCTGACATAATGGTTAGTGATACTTTTGATAAATAAAATAGAACTTGTATATAAAATATTAATATATTAAGCTTAAATATTTGTATTTTTGTAATATAAATTTTGTAAAAGCATTTCGTAGGGAAAAAAATTGACAATTAATTTCATAAAAAATGTACTTCTAAATTAATTATAGTGCTTAATTTGCACTAGCGTAGATTCAAAAAATTCTTAAATATGGATATGAAAATTCACTTTATGATCTTTACTTATTTGATTCTCTTTTATCCGGAGTGATAATCTATACATGGTGTTAAATGAAGTCTCCTGAAAGCGTTTGTTTGTTTGAATCACAAAAACTCGTGAAATATTTATACCATTTTGTAAAACACTTCTTGGAAAAGGTTTTAGTACATTAAAATCCTATGAAAATGAAAAAAAAAGAAGTTATAGAATTGCTGTTTTAACTTTGCACTTATCGGTGCGTGGGCAAAAACCTCAAACTGTGTAAGTGCAAATAGCAAGAAGTGTGTTATGCATATTAGTTACATTTATTTGTTTACGACTGATTTTAAATAGCGATTTGAATCTCATTATGCCCAAAAGAAGGAAATCTAGAATTATGTTGAAACACTTAAAATGTAAAAAAAAAGCTTTTTTTGCGCTATAAGGCATATGTAGAGGAAAGAAAAGTTCGGTAACGAATATCAGACAGACGACTTTCACACTTAGGTAAGTAGAGTCTTCTAATGAGGGAAATAAGTGTCTTTCATATGATATTGAACTTTCTTATTTGTTTCTTTTCATATGATCTTATGATTTTGAAATGCTATGGTAATGTTCTTGATGCATCATTCAAAATGTATATTGTTTGATTTGAAGCTTAATCCCCCAAATTTTTGTTGGATTTTTTTCACATTTGTTTCTGTTAATTAAGTATTCCAGGTAAGGCATCAACTGTAAATCATTACAATTTCAAATACAAATATAATAAATTCAGTTATATTTTCTGCACATACTTAAAAAATAATTTTAATATAGGGTAAGAAATTAGATTTCAAGATAATACTCGCTTAAATTTTTGTATAAAAATGCTATTTGCTTAATATTTTTGTCATTGAGAATATGTTCTTCATTTTTATTTTTTGCCCCTGTATTTATATATAGCATATATTTTTATTATACATTAAAAAATGGTAGTTTTATATTAAGCAAACAAAAGTGTTTGTATTCAATTTGTGCAAGTACTTATTTTATGCCTAATGAAAAATACATAATTTTATGTTATATAGGAAATAATGTTGTTTAATGAATAATTCGGAGACACATCAGGTGATTAAGCTTTTAGAGGAGTATATAAACATTATAATTATGAGATTTCAGCTGAGTATATAGACATACTCAGTCTAAAAAAATGCAAAAAGAGTCAAAAGAGTAAAAAGTAGAACAGTAAGTTCTTATTACATGAACATGAATATATTGAATAGCAATTTTATAAGAATCCCAGTTAATAATTAAGAATTTTTTAAAAAAGAACTTCTTTTGGGTATTAACAAAAATATATATAGAAACTTGATTATTTTAGAGGTTCAGATATAGAGTAAAATAAAGTTTTTGTTTGTAATGAATCTTTTGTTAGCGGCAAAACAAAATATTTTCTAATTTTATTGAATTTTAATCCATAGTCCTATATAAATTGCTAAATGTTAATTTTAATTTTCAACATCATTCAAAATGTAACAAAAAATTTGGAATAAAAAATATTAAAGGTAAACATTTACTCTTTGATGAATTAAAAAGGCTTAAAAGATAATTAAAATTTTGATTAAAAATTATAATTTTTTTTATTTATTTTGAAAATTATACTATCTTTTATTTTTAAATTAAATTAATCTATTGTATCACATAAATGAACTCCATTTTTTAATTCACTTATTTAAATAAATTTTGAGATTCTATTTTAGAATCCTCTTTGTAATATTAAAATCTTCAAAAACTCTAAAAAAATAAGGTGCTAATACACAGTTTATAATTTTTAATGCAGAATATATTATAATATGAAAGATAATATAATGATAACTTTATAAAAGATATCAATTGATGGATAAATATTATTCAGAAAGGATAGCCTTCATAGTATGAGACAATGTGATAGGTAATTACATTGGATTGTATCCATTGTAAATGCAAAAAATATGAATAAAATTATTTTTTTATATCAGATATAAGCCACATTTTTATAGTATACATGCCTTGGGGACTAAAAACTTCGATTTCATGTACATTTTTCAAACCATAAAATATTGAGTTATTATGTCATTTTAGCGAATTTTTTTCATCATTTTATAAATAGTTTATAAAATGAAAAATACTTTTATTATTTGATAGCGAAATCCTAACATTAAAAATAAATATTTCTAAATATAAAACATTTTTAATTAAAAAATATTCCAAACCTTACATGTCAATTATTCTTAACATAATTAATACTACTAAACCCAACATCTGAATAATTTTTAGAAAATGTTTCATCCGCTAATTTTAATCTGTCCTATCCATTCCTTTAATAATTAAACATAAAATATCATTTACGAAATAAAATTAAAAATATTTATAAAGTCTTTAATTAATTTTCCCGTGGTGCACTGGAAAGCCAGAAGAAAATTATCTACCATGCATTGATAAGCAACTTGCCTCTGAATTTAACTGATGATTAAATTATTTTTAAGAATCATGGGACATAATTCATTGTAGCAGAAAAGAAAGGGTAAGACAAATCAGCTTTTTACTTACTTCCAAGTTTAATTGAAGCGAAAACACTCTGAAAGTAACGTAAGCAAATAATAATAAATGTTTCGTTATAAATTGAGTTCATGTTCAAAGATTAAAATTTACAGCTGAAGGTTATATCTTAATTTACCTTAGTAGGTTTATCTTTTGTAGACGGTAAAGTGTTGCTATCTTCCTTTGAAACTAAATTTCTCTCATTATTTTTTGTCGGAAAGTGATAAGCACTCTAAAAAATGTACTTGTGCTTGAAGAGAAATTAAATTTATATTAAGTAATATATTAAATTACCGTAAATGTGTTTCTAATTTCGTTACTTATATGTTGTGTCAAATTTCTTTTCTTATCTGTTTTTTTTTCAAATTTCTTTACTTAAATGTTGTTACAAATCTGGTAAATTAATTTGATGCATTTTTTAAATGATTTTCATTTAGAAAATTTGTATCAGAAATTGATTTTACACTCATGCGCATAAATTAAAGATAATGCAAATTCAGGAAAAGAAAGATTCTGAGGCACAACAAATGTCATTTATTTATAATGCCCATTTATTACACAAAAGGTAAAGAGCAAAAAGAATGCTATATATAAGTTGTAATTAATAAAAATTTGGATTTTTTGCTCCCTGGATCAAATTACAAAAAAAATCCTATTAACAAAAATTAATATTGCATTATTGGTATGATGGTTAATATAGTATGTCTTCCAGATAATGCCATACAGTCTATATAACGCTTACGCATTCTGAGTTATCAAACTATAGATCTGATCTTGCGGAATATTACACTACTCATCAAACAATGCTCTCCGAATTTGCTGTAGGCATATAGGAGGGGCTGTACTCGTCGGCCAAATGTATCCGCCACAGTTTTTACTGGATTCAAGTCCAGTGAGAATGCTGACCAATCCACAAGGATTATATATTCTGATTGAAAGTATTCAATTATGATGTTTCTACGGTGAGGAAGGGAGTTGTCATCCTTAAACACAAAGTCTGCGCCCATGGCGTCCAGAAACAAACATACATGTACCAGAATTACGTTTCAATTGATTTGGTTTTCAAGATTCCAATTTAAAAATGTAGGTCATTTCTGGAACTCAGAATAATTAATTCCTCGGAGAACAACATTGCACCACTATAACAGGGTCAGTCAATGGTGTCTACATGATGGTAACGGGTAAATGGCCCTTTCCATATGAAAGTCTTGTGATAATCAGACTATACTCTAAACCTGGACTTGTTGGAGAACATCACTCAACCCCACTGTTGAATTGTCCAGAACGCATGCTATCAATACCAGCTTAACGACAGGCGACAGTGAGTTGCATTAAGTGGAAACATCTGACAGGCCCACGAGCATATAGACCAATATGCCCTAAGTGTTCGCAATCAGTCTGCCTTTAAATGTTGTATCAGTGACTGAAGAGAATGGTATGCTGTTGTGATCCTGCAGCTTCTTTTGACAGAAACTGCTGAATATCGGTTCTCATTCAATGTTGTAATTCGGGGGTGGTTTGTGCTATTACGTCTGCTAGTAATACCATCATTTTGGAATCTTTTGCAAACCTGTAGATGACACTTTGGTCGTTTCAATGTTCTTCGGATACTTCTAGCTGCGTATGCCTCCATTCCAGCCGGCCGATATTTCTACCATGTAAAAAATCAAAAATCATCCAAACATGTCGTTTGTGTTTAACTATGCGGTTATTGCACTGAACGGCTTATAAAGCACAATTTTATTGTATAACGTATACATCACTCTCGTCATTTTGACGTATTATAGTTGTCATCTGGTGGCTTTTTGCAATTTGAATATGATTTTCGAAAATGTGTGTATTCATTTTTACAGGTTATTGATGTATTTTAGGTTTCGATTTCTGTAAGACATTGAATTACTCTTAATTTATGGTATATATCTGATTTCACGTTAGATTAGAATTTTCTACCAAAATAATCTGAAAATTATAATTCATTAACTCGTTTTTAACTATAAAAAATTATTGAGAAATTTATACAGTCTTTGAAATATCAATTTTAAGAACACTTTAAAGGAAAAGAGGGGAAGAATGTAAAATAATGTTTATTTTACCTACCAATCTGTGCCTATAGTTTTCAAGAAAAACGTGACAGAAAACGCATGTTGTCATATTCTGTTTAAGAAAAAAGCCTTTATTCGAAACATGAGCATAATGCTTAGTTTTAGATAGGAAGATTTTCGAAATGTCCCCCGGAAGCAAGCATGCCCGCGTCGTATAATGATTAATTATGCACGTTCTAGTGCCGTAATATCCACAAAAACAAACACATTGAGGAGAGGAATGGACCAATTCCATTTCTGAAGTAACTACCTCTCGATAAACCATTCCTTTAAATGGACGCACAAGAATAAATCTAAAGGGGTCAGATCAGGAGATCGTAGTGATCATGAAACAAGACCCCCGAAACCCAATTCAGCGGCTGAATAAAAGTTTTTCGTAAATCAAAAATGGCGGCATACATTTCACCTAGCATTTCTCTAGACCGTGGAGATACAGTTCTTTGGGCCTTTGATGTATATTCCAAACAATGAAACTGGCGGGGCACATTTTATCCTGATTATGGGCTGTAGGATACTAACAAAGTTAAACAGGATAATAGTTTACAGAAATTAAAGTCTAAATTAATATAAAATAAAAAATGAAATTTCCTAAAATTTGAGCAATAATATACATATTGATATGTTAATTTTTTATATTTTTTTCTATCAAAAAATATATTTATTAAAAAAAATCTCAGTTATATTCTACTTATAAATATGTGAAAAATTAATCACGCGTTTTTGTATAGATATGATATGATAGGAAACAAATTTACACAAGATGAACACTAAATGTAATAATAAGTAAATAAATTAATGAAAAAAAAAACATTATTTTATCTTCTGAGCCATGCACTATATGAAATTTCTTTGAAATACTACAAAAAAATCACTTACATAGGATTTTGTACAATGCTTCCATGTTATTCTTCGGTATTATTAATACTTACAAATGAGATATCAGCTCAAAGCACTTCTGAAAACTAGCTTTTAGAATAATATGTATTAGATCAGTTTAATTTAGTTACATCACCGCCCTTGCTTTAAAGCAACTCTAGAGCTATTTTGGGACAAACCAAGTAATTTTGACCTTCGGTTAGGTGAGAAGGACAACACCTGAGTTGGCAACCCCTTCCTCACATCACAGAAGCAAGAGGACGTCTGTCTCCGAAAGATTTAATGTGCTCTAGATCCGTTTGCAAGACGGGTCTTCAGAAGAATCGAGCCTCGAACCGATTACCATTTGTTTCCGAAGCTAAGACCTTATCACCTGGTGCATTATATGAACATTTTTTATGTATTCCAAATAAAGAATCTGGCCCTGCACGAGTGGTCTTGTTGGGGCAAATTGTTCAATTCTTTAATAACCACACACAAAGTAAATAATAAATGTAGTTTTCACTTGTCTGAATTTTAAAACAAAATTTAGCAGCGTTTCAATCAGTTCTACTGGCAGAATAATTTCTTAAAAATCATTATTCTAAATGCTGCATAATACCTTTGAGATATCGACACAATATCCAACGGAAAAATAGTTTTGGGATAATATATGGAATAGGTAATACGCATATAGTTTAAGGGATATATACCATTTTATATATAGTTTTAGGAATATAATTGTTTAAACTTAATTCTTCAAAAAAAACTCATTATAATTTTACGTATTTCAGCTTTTAAAATTCTTCAATTTGATATAGCTAATATTTCTGCATATTCTTGAGATTCGCTGATTAATAAAAAAAATGTCTGAATATGTTTATTTTTTTTTTCAAGAAGTATTTTCATAGTTTAAAAATGGTGAAAACATCGAAACAATTATCCCTGTCAATTTTTTAAACATAATACAAAAAAAGCTTAATTTTACACATGTATTAAGTTTTTCTCGTGTGAGAAAATAAATATCATTTAATATATCAAAATGTACGTTTTAAATATTTAGAATTAATAATTAGAATTATTTAGAAGAATTATTAATTAGAATTATTTAGAAGAATTATTAATTAGAATTATTTAGAAGAATTATTAATTAGAATTATTTAGAATTATTTTTCAAATACAGATTATATTCTTAATTTTGAAACATTCTCGGTTTTTAAAAGACTCAATTAAAATTTGGTAAATTCAACTTTGAATTGAGAACTCTGCATTTATAAATCACTTCCACAGTACATATTTGGATGGAAGAAACAACATTTGAACAGTTGTCTTTTAAAAATATCAGCCAAGTGGAACGTTTGGAATATTTACTTAATCTGCAACAACATCAAATATTTCCTTTGCTCTCGCCCCACTTCCTTTGGTAGAAGCATATCTATACATATATGCGTCCATTCTCTAAAATAAATAAACAAATATAGCTTCCGCCATTTTGACTCACTTTGACTTGGAACTTCAAAGTCCGCTCAACAGATAATTTACCCACTTGTTTTCGAAAACTGTGAACTGTTTTCTTTCCGCTTCGAAGAATTTTAGACGGCCCAAAAGTCTTTTTTGTTTTCATCTTCTGTCATCTCCAAGTCGAACATTCATCATTCATTCTAAAAATAAATGTTATTATTCAAAATACATTCATCATCATTGAATTTTACTTGGCAGATTTTTGAATCAGAAATTCCTTTCCAAGATGAAATTTTAAACATAGATTTTTAATCTAAAATGAATATTTTGTCATTTTTTCGATGGTTTATTTTGCTGTCAGTGAATTGTTGTCTATAACATTGAAAAATTTATATTAGTAGATTGAAGTCTTTGTTGTTGGGTGAAATTCAAAAAAATCATTTAAGTAAATGAAAATCTTCTCTTTTTTTACTGGAAGGATAAATATGACTTCTTTTCGCCTTTGTTTCTGCCAAAACCATTAGATTTTGCGATTAAAAAGTAATAATAATAATTTCTTCCCACACTGCAAATTATGTGAAATTAATATTTTGATTTCAAAGTAAAACCAAAACTATTTATAAGTTATTCAGATGTCAATTAATTTGCAGATGAAAAAATCTTATACGGTGTATTTTGTCTTATCTGATATATCTAATTTTTGTTAAATCTTATCTCATTTTATGCCATGACAATGGCAATAAGACCATTTTGATCTGAGAGTCCAGATTCAAGCATTGATGTTCTTCTGTGTTCTAACTGTAAGGTGTGTGAATGTGCTGTGTGAAAAGGGGCTGTGAAAGCGAATGTGATGAATGAGTAGCCGTCGTATAATTAATACCAATTAGTTCCACTTCAAAAACAAGAGACGCCCATTTCGGCTTAAAACCGCTGATACCTCACCGAACTTGTCCACGCCAAGTGCCATTAGAAACAAAACAACTACATAGCAATAAATGAAGTGGTTTTTAATGAATATCAATGGAATTAATTTTCTCTTTGCAGAGTAAATCTTCAGCGAGTACCTTTGAGTACTTTGTATTTGTGTGGTTATTTAGTAATGATTTATATGTAACTGATTAATATAATTGTAGTCATTTTGCTTGTTGTGGAAAAGTTGACGTCTGTGTTTTCAAATCAATTGGGGAGGACCTCAGAAATGAGGATGAAGTTCCAGCAGGTTGTCTAATACCGGCCCCACAGTGTGCAGAAATAGTAAGGGGTAGGGGTAACAATATGCTAATGATGTTCGAGACATACTTCCCATCTTGCAAGTACATGCCGTTGCCCTTACGGCTCAACCTTAGTTTCTACCTGTGTTTGCTTTCATGCAGATTTTGTCAATCAATTGTAACCGTATGCTGTAATGATGAATCGGATGGGTTGTTTACTGTAGATTGTTTTCCGTATATTTCTTGTGGATTGTCGCTCACCGTTATACACGTTCCAAATTTCTTTCCATATATTCATTTCGTAAAATTTCTGTAAATATGAAGGATTTTTTAATGATGAGGTTTTTATAAATCCAATTGAAAAACGAGCTTTAAAATTATATTTCATAGAAGGAACACATATACAACAGTTTTAAACTATATGCACTAACTGATTAGTGAATTTCAAGTTTGAGCTTCAGAAGCATTTTTTTTGGAAGGGAGAATTATTTAAATAGTATTCCAAAAAAGAAAATGCATAAATTGCAAATAAACACTACTTTAGAAAAATCACATTTTAATCTATATTAGTTGCAAACACTGTTTCCTCACTAATTTTTAAGTATGTGTTTTTTAAACTTCTATTTCGAAAGCATTTTTTGAGGGGATAAGATGGTATCATTGTGGTTCTTTGTTGCTGCAGAGTTCCCCTAGACACACTAAAGAAAGAATTAACTTATTGAATTTTATAGATTATTAAAACAGATATTTGGTCGTTTAATTAATATTTATAGATATACCCATGTATCGTTTCTATATCATCTGACTCCATCGAGAATACGCTCAAAAATATATTACTAAGCAGTTTTTACATGTTACTATGTATTTTGCAGTCCTAAGAGCTATCCCTGGCCACAGCACAAGCCATCCTGTGGGAAGTTCAACCTCTCATCGGTTCGAGGAACGTGACTCTAAATACTTCTATACCCATTAAAGTAGTAAGAATCATTCATAATACAGGATGATTCTTATCCTCAGAAATGAGAACAAAACCTTTAACCTCTCATCCTCTCATCGATTGCTCAACCTCTCATCGATTGGAGGAAGCTAACTCCAAATATTTCTATACCCACTAAAGTAGTAAGAATCATTCATAATACAGGAAGCTTCTTGTCCTCATTTCTGAGGATAAGAACCTCAACCTTTCATCCTCTCATCTATTGCTCAACCTCTCATCGATTGGAGGAAGTTGACTCCAAATAATTCTATACACACTAAAGTAGTAAGAATCATTCATAATACAGGAAGCTTCTTATCCTCATTTCTGAGGTTTCTCACAAAACTTTCAATAACAGATCCTAATTTTAACCATTTGATAAATTATAATATAGATAATATTTTATAATATATATGAATCGAAGTTTGGTTTTACATAAATTGTATTAAAAATTTTTTTCGTTAAATCATAGTAAAAATGTGTATTCTAAATGTATAAATAGGCTAAAAGTACATTTTTATATTGATAAGAATACTGGAATCCATACTTGAAATAAATAATTTATTTAATTTACATAAATTATGCATTGCATAGTAATTAAATACATCATAAATATAGTTGGATATAGTTTTTATTAGCTGCCATTGATACATCATCAGAAAATTATTCTGCCAGAATTTGTCATACATTTAAAAAAATAATATATTCCGAAAATACAAGTGAAACTCCCGAAATAACAGGGAATTCTAAGAAATAATTATTCTTATCTAATACTAATGAAAAATTATTTTTTATTACTATTAGCTGTCATTGACGCATCTTCAAGAAATTATTCTATCTGAATTGATCATACATTTAAAATATTAATATATTCCAAAAATACCTTTGAAACTCCCTAAATAACATGTAATTCTAAGAGAGAAATATTCTGATCTGATACTAATGAAAAAATATTTTTTATTAATTGTAACTATAATTGATTCATCTTCAAAAAGTAATACACCGGAATTTATCAAATATTTAAAATATTAATAGATTTTAAAAATACGTTGTAAACTCCCAAAATAACATGGCATTCTAAGAAAGAAATATTCTGATCTAATACTAATGAAAAAATATTTTTACTACTATTAGCTGTCATTGATGCATCTTCAGAAATTTATTTTAACAGAATTTATCATACATTAAAAATATTAATAGATTCCAAAAATACATTTGAAACTCCCAAAATAGCATGGAATTCTAAGAAATAAATATTCTGAAAAATAAATCTATCTACTTTAGATAAAGAAAGATATTATGAATGAACCTTTCGCTTTGCATGACAATATTTTAACAGTTATGTTAGAAAAACAAAACTCGTTTTATCATAAAGCTGTGTATTATTTGAACGGAAAAAGGAAGAATAAGTTTTCGAGGTATTTCAAAACGTGTGAATAGCCACAGTGACAAACGTTCTCTTTTGTGAGCAGCTGTCATAAATGAACAACTGCTTGACAAACGTTCGCCATTTCCAGCTGCTGTAACAGCTGAGTCCGTCTAATCTCGAAACTGTTGAAGAGTTAAAAGTCCCAAAACTCCATCGTAAATCTCTTAAGTTACCTGAAAGAGAAAGAAATATTTCTCAATTTCTAGATGTTTATTCCAAAGAATTATATATCAAATTTCAAGCGATGGCATTTATGACTTCAAATGTTGAAGTGAGTGTTCAAGTGTGATTGAAGTATTTCGTTTTCTGAAAATGTAAGGGAATCGTGAATTATTATGCATTAATGAAATTGTAAAACTTATTATTTATTAAATACAATGGTAAAAATCATAACGTATTAAATGCAATTGTAAAACTTATTATGTTTTGAATGCAATTGCAAAAATTATATCGTATTAAATACAATTGTAAACTTATTATGTATTAAATGCAATGGTAAAAATTATAACGTATTCAATGCAATTGTAAAATTCATTATGAATTAAATGCAATTGTAAAACATTATGTATTAAATGCAATGGTAAAAATTATAACGTATTAAATGCAATTGTAAAACGTATTATGTATTAAATGGAATTGTAAAACATTATGTATTAAATGGAATTTTAAAAATTATACCGTAATTAATGCAATTGTAAAACTCATAATGTATTAAATACAATTGTAAAACATTATGAATTAAATGCACTGGCAAAACTTTGCTTGTATTAAAAAAATGGTAAAATTTATGCATTTAATGTATCAAATTTATGAGTTTTTTGTAAAATGTCTATAATCTACTATTATTTTTATTATCTTTATTTAAAATAATGAATTAAAAACAATTCATAAAATATATTAAGCCCAGCAATAAATATTTAATAAAAATTTTACTTCAGAACAAATTAAGAAAGATTCAAGGAAATATAAAAAAACCAAGAATTACACGAAAAAAAAAGAGTTTCTAAATAACTTATCTCTGGAGAAATTTACCATTAGTTATACTAAATAAATAGATAATTTAAACCGATTAGAAAAACCTATGGAAATGGAAATAACAGGATATCATTATCAAACAATGGATAAAATAATTATAAATGTTGCCTTGAAAACCTGGTTGGTAGAGGGTTGATTTCGCATTAATAGGGCTGGGAGCTTGAACCCGCTTTCCGAAGACTGTTCGTGTGTGTGGTGGCTGGTGTGCGTTAAATCTGCCATGATCATAAAGTCATCCATCTCAAGTATGATACCATGGGGATACTGGGTCAGATGTGATCGTTTTCTGTTTCAGATCTAAATTAGGGTATGTGCATAAATGAATGAAAGGCATGGATAAAGTACACCAGGTAAAAGGGTTTTGTGACGTGTGTGAGCTAGAAGTCAGAATTCTACTTTCGGATGTCTTGGACCCAGATCCTCAAAAGCTTATGTACTTATCTTTCCTTTGTCCTTAAATCGAAACACGAGAACAACAGTAATAATTATTCATTCCAAGAGCAAGTGGTAATTCAAAACTAGGTGTTTTATAATAAATAATTACATTAAACCCCCAATTATTTCTATTTCACAAAGAAAATCCTTTGCTTAATGAATAACGTATTTTTTTAAGAAAAAAAATGCAACACCTGTCTTTATTTACAGATTAAATCTAAAAAACATCAAGGCAACAGAAGGCGCTAAATAAAAAAAATGCAAAATTCTTATACAAGATTTGCTTTCCAAGCCTTACATTTTATTTAAAAAACTCACCAACATTTTTTATAACTATATCTAACTGTACTACTGACTATAAAAGTGATTAATTTCTTATTTTTCTTGAGAAACTAGCATGCACAAAAAAATAATAATAATACATTCGTCAGCGAAAAGGCAACGGAAAAAATTTCAATAGTATATATATATTTTTTGAGAGAGATTTTCCTTATATTATCTATAAGTTTTTTTGATATCAAAGTAATCAAAATGTTAATCTCAACTTTTTTAAAATTATTGGATGGGCACATTGCTCCAAATTATAATTATTTTCCTGAGAAAAGTTAAAAGAAAATCACCATAATTTGTATCATTCTAAAGATATAGGCATCATATTTTACATCCATTATTTTTCCTTAGCCAGTTTTAATTAACATTCTAACTACTGAATAATGGAAAAGCTTCCGTTATATTACACCCTTTAAAGTTTTTTTATATATATTTAAAGGAACATGTTTGTTCGCTCAGTTTTTACATCATATTGATTGATTATTATACTGAAAATAGATATTAAAAAATATATTGTTAATTGGGAATATAATATTTTAATATATATGAAGTAAATATTATATTAGCAAAAAACATAGTAAGATTATTAATTTGGACGTTATTATGAGCCGAATAAAA
>JAOUZG010031333.1:2742209-2755047 GCA_026289955.1 Argiope argentata
GGATATCGTTAATGAATTCAACATTCCGAAATCCACAGTATCAAGAGTGTGCCGAGAGTATGAAATTTCAGGCGTCACATCCCATCATGGACAGCACGGTGGGCGCCCACCTGCACTTAACGACCGAGACCACTGACGACTGTGTAGAATGGTGAATGTTAATAGACAAGCAATGTTAATAATAACTGTAGGAATGAATATGGGACGTACGAGGGACGTTTTCCGATAGGACTGTGCGGCGAAAATTTTCTTCCTTGGGCTATGACAGCAGAAGACCGACTCGAGTTCCTTTACTGACAGCACGACATCGCCTGTAGCGACTCTCCTGGGCTCATGAGCATATCAACAGGTCCCTAGATCAGTAGAAAACCATGGCGTGGTCAGATGAGTCACGATTTCAGTTGTTACGAGCTGATGGTAGAGTTCGAGTGTGGCGCAGACCCCACGAAACCATGGACCCAAACTGTCAGCAAGGCACTGTTCAAGCTGGTGGTGGCTGCATAATGGTGTGGGCTGTTTTTACATGGCATGGACTCGGTCCTCTGATGCAACTGAACCGATCATTGACTGGAAATGGTTATGTTCAGCTGCTTGCAGATCACTTGCAGCCATTCATGGACTTCATGTACCCACACAACGATGGGAATTTTATGGATGGCAATGCGCCATGTCACAGGGCCAGAACTGTTTGCGATTGGTTTGAAGAACATTCCGGACAATTCCAGTGCATGATCTGGCCGCCTAGATCGCCCGATATGAATCCCATAGAGCATTTATGGGGCATCATCGAAGGGTCCGTTCGTGCCCAAACTCCTGCACCAACCACACTTTCTCAATTATGGACGTCTATACAGACAGCATGGCTCAATATTCCTGCAGAGGACTTCCAACGATTTGTGGACTCCATGAAACGTCGAGTTGTTGCCCTTCGCCGGGCAAAGGGAGGACCGACACGATATTAACAGTCGTCCCATGACTTTTGTCACTTCAGTGTAAGTGTTCCTTCTGTTTAAATGTAAAAAACACCTTACTTGTGGGTTTCTGTATCAGCATCTTATTTTAAGATGAAGTATACTGGTAATAAAATTTTGTCTAGTTTCGAAAAATTTTGTCTAGTTTCGAAAGGTTGATTAAAATCCAATTAATTATATTTAGAACACTTAAAGATTAATTATTTAGACGTTTTTGAACTAAGAAGTCATTTTTTGAAGTATTATAAGCAGTTAGCAGTAAATTCAAATCGAAACACATTATTATATTATTATGAAACATACATATTAGCCGCTTATTTTGAAAGGGTGGCAAGTCAATTAAAAAAATGCAGATAATGGTAATTATTGATAAAACCTTTTATGACCTAATTATGCTTAAAAGCTTTATAATAAAAAAATACTCTCTAATATTTGTGATATTGAAGCTTTAGCTCGTAACAGTATTGAAAATATGTTTATTTTGAAAGTGGTGCAAGTCCCTCTTAGATTGAACATATTTTTGACCAATTATGTTACGGTAAAATTTAACCCCGGTTACTGTGTAGTTAGATAGTAAAATATTAAATATTGAATAAAATTCACTTTTATATTACCTACGTATAAACTAAATTCCTAATTTTATTTATATTCTTAATAAAATGAATTGTTTGTTATGTCATGTTTTCAACTACAATATTCTTGATTTTGTTTCTCTTTTTATCAAACGAATAAATATTTATAAAATTGTGAATATTATTTCATTTATATTTTTATAAAAGGCTGATGCAACTGAATTTTTTTTCAATTAAATGAATGATGACAATATTTCATTAATTTTTAAAGTGATGCAAGTACATTTAGTTATAATGGCACCCATTTTTTGGCAGCACTGTAAACACTATTGAGTTATAAACTTAAATTATACTGTACCACAGAATACAAGAAAATATATCCATTAATTCTTACCAATATTTGTATGTTTGAAGCACAAACCTTTAAATTTCTCCCAATAACAAAAAATAAACTTCCTATTTTCGAAAAAAGGGGGGGGGGAGAAAAAAAAAGAAAAAAAAAAAGTTTAATTTTGAAAGTGAGGCAAGCTTATTTAGTTATAATGGAGCTCTTATTCTTTCAGTCAGCATACTATTGGATTATAAACTTGGATTATCCATAACCACAAAAAATATATCTAATAATACTTACCAATATTTTTAAATTTACTGAACAGCAAACATTTAAATATCTCGAAATAACAGCAAATGGAATTGATCCATTTTCAAAAGAAATTACTCATATTATTCCAAATCATTTCACTTTAACTTGTAATAAGATTTTTATAGAGCTCAAATTTAGATATTTATACTGAATAGTATCGAATTAAAAAATAGTGTGCGATAGTATACCACATGTCCCAAAGAATTACACCTAGCAAAAAATGATAGAAATTTTTTGAACACATCAATGGACACTTTTAGCGATCTGAAATCAGTATGCAAATACTCAGAAACAGATAATCTCACTCAATTTTCTGACACTCGCTATGTAACTCTCATTTCAATTTCAGTCTATTTATTTACTGATTAAATGAGACAGCTCAACATGCTTCGTTTAAAAGCAAACTATACTAAAGGGAACTTTAGACCAGCAAAAATAGAAATAATTCACAAAAAATTTAGAAAAATTAAATTAATTAATATATTAGACTAATAAGAAAAGAAATATTTTAAACTAATTTATTAAATAATAAAAATGTCTTAGAAAAATGAAATAAATTAATATATTAGTAAGAATAGAAATATTTTAAATAAATTTATTGAAACATTTCTAGATGTTTGGATTCGGTATGCGAGTACTCAGAAATCTGTAATCTCGTTCAATTTTCTGACAGTTACTATGCAACTCACAGTTTTATGCATTTTGAGTGCAGCCATTTACTGATTAAATGAGACAGCTCAACATGTTCCGTTTAAAAGCAAACTATACTACTGGGAATTTTAGACGAGTTTACTGGGTTTGCGCAACAGGAAGAGATCTCCTCATTAGTGCGGTTGCAACAACACGTAGCGCGTTGTGCATGTAAATGTTGCTAATTAAAATCCACGGCAGTTCAGCTCCAAAAGATGAAAATCATTTGTATTAAGTGACAATTTTGATGAAGGTGAACCGAAGTAGCTATGCAAATGGTCCATCTAATTTGTGAGATGGGTCATTCCATGCGAATGTGTACTGTATTGACAACAACATGTTTAGTTGAAATATGCATTCCAACTTGGTTCATGTTATGATTATGCTGAAATTATCTCGAAGCTTTATTCTAGGGTTGAAAGTATATTAGTAATTTAGAATGAGAATTAAAACATCAGAGCTGGAGTATTATTACAATCATCATACAGTTACGAAGTGATTGCTTGTAGATGGAATAAATGTTTATTGATGAAACTTTGCACATTATTCGTATCCTCGATACATTTTAATTGGCTTAGGAGAGTTCTTTAAGGAAACATCGTTTTGCACTTGGTAATGAATTTATAAAAAATAGAATTGTTATTTGTACGAGTACAGATGATTACACTTAATTTTTCGGTCTTTAAATCATTTGCTGCGAAGCCGAAATTGTATGAGGCTATTACCATTGCCATTTCTGTTTTCAGTGTTATTGTTTATCTAATTTTTATTATTTCAAAAATAATACACATATTTTGTCATAAATAATCATTTACGTGTATAAAAATAATACTCGTGGTTGGCAATGGGAATGCAACAAGACTCGATATCTTTTTTTTTTAAATATATTCGCAAACGTTTATTATTCGCAAACGTTTAAGCTAAAAAAAATCATGAATCACACAAATAGATGAAAGTATAAAAATAATTAAAAATGGGACACAGTGTTCTGTTAATTTGTAAAGGCTGGTTATTCAATGCTGACCATTACTCAGATTCTATTTTTTAGATTCTATTCTATTCCATTTAAATAATTAAAATACCATGTCATACTTATTAAATAAAGTAGAAGTTTAAAAAAACAATTTATTTGTAGCTTTTTTTTAAGTTTTTACCCTTGTATATGTATGCTTGTGACCATAAAAACTTTGACAAGCTGTACGTTATAATATATTGAAAGTATCACGAGTATATTCGTGCTGGCAATGGGTAATATCCTGCCAGCCCTGAGTATATTCGTGGTAGGCAGGGTATTATCCACGAACCATTATCCAATGCAGCGAATGGGTTAATTTTTTATTCAGATAATTTTCGGTAATAATAATAAATTTTAATAAAAAAAAGTATTTCATTCAGTTTTTATTTTTTATAAATTCTTTATAGCTTCAAAGTCTTTTTGTCACTATATTAACCCTTTCAGTTTTGAATTTTCAAAATGCTGCACAAAATTGATGGGAACTAGTGATAAGGGTCACCAAGAGAAAATCCGTATTTAATTTTATCTCCCTTTCACCACAGATTTAGGAACTAAGAAGTCTTGGCACATGCCATCAGGAGAGCCGAATGATTATATTCCTTCTTTTTTGTTTACGTTCATATACGTCGTACAATTATCATATTTGCTCATTCGGAATACTGTATATTTGGAATAGTAAAATTCACCTTTATTTCTTCATTGTATATTTTGTAACCTTTCTTCTTTGTATATTCTGTAATTTAATAATTTCAAAATGAAGGTAAATTGTTGCTAAAGAGAAAATTGTGTGCACAGTTCAATTAAACTGCTTTTGGGTCTACTAGGCCACATTATTCCTCATATGATCCCCATGGAAAAGCATTTATTAATCGAGTAAAATCCTTCAACTTTGTTGTTTAATATGTTTTTACTATTATATAAAACACCCACACATATATAAGATCCAATACTTTTAAAGCTTCAATATATACATATAATATATATTAATATGCAGTGTATTTTTGAACTAATATTCATATTTTCAGTCGTTAATAAAATATCTTTTATTCATTCATTCAAGTTCAAGTACTTATTTTTAAATGGTAGGAAATGACATTTGGTGTTAAAGTTTTTATCAAATATTAATTTCTTAATATTTTATTAATTAATTAAAGACTAAGTTCGCCGCCAAAAGTTTTTATTTCACTTCTTATTACTTTATTTCATTTATTATTGAATCACCTCTTATTATGAGAGAAAAATAATATTTTTTCTTAATCCGAATGTGGTACAAGGACCACCCGTATTATACTCAGCAAGAGTCCTGGCATTGGGGTAGCGTGTCATCCCTTGATCTGGGATACCAGCACCGGTTTGGACATGGTTGATTTTCTGTATTCTATCTGTGAGGTGCGTTAATGTTCCTTCTATTAAAAAGGGCTGTTCAAGAGAATGCGAGACATGGAATAGCTAAGTCGTACTCTTGGCCCTAATTGGTGCTACTGAAAAAACAAATGACGCTCACTCAGCAGATAACTGTTAGCGGGCTTTTAAAAAGCCATAAGTCAGAACACAACAGTAACAATATGACATGTTCAAAACATGAAGAGAAGCCTAAACTTATTAACACACTTCTTATGACATCACTTTGTTATTAAGAACTATCCTTGACGTGGCTTTATGTAAATATAGGAGAAGATTAGATGTATTTTAAATGCTTCGTGATATTATATTTTATTTTTTACGTCATTAACAGGCTCCCAGAATTAAAGTTATTGCAATAAACCGATTCCCCTCACAATGATTTCTGTCTCATTTAGTTCATTCCTAGATGAATGGAATAAAAGCCTTATAGTATACTATAATCTATAGATTGATTGATGGTCACTAGATGGTGCAGAGTATAAATGTGTTTTTAATTCAATAAGACTAGGTTTTATTAATATTTCTGTTAAAAAAGGGACAGTTGATGTTTAAATTCATTTTTATAAATGTTAAAGAAACGTCGGATTTTTCTCTGAAAAATGCGAGCATGAGGTCGTTGCTGCGAAATGAATAAATTATCTTGCATTTGAATAAAAAAAAACAGGACTTTTTGCCTATGTAACAGATTTAAAATGATTCAAGATGCATCAAAGAGGCAGGGAGCAGACTTAGATCCGCTATTTGAAGACATCAATCATTTTTGGTGTACTTATTTGGCTTAATTTAACAGTTTTCTGAACTAGAAAAATACAATAACAAATGGCCAAAGCTAATAATTAAAATAAACTTAAAACCCCAGAGTGAGGGTCGATCATTTCCAGGAATTCTGTCCCCTCCAAACAATATTCCTTCATTCCAGTTCCTTTCTCGTGAAAATATGGCATCGGGAAATGCACACATAGATTTTCTTTTTTCGGTATGGCCACCTGGAAAGTAGTATGATGGACGCAGTGTTCCAATTGACGGAACACTTAATATTATATAACGATTATAAGTATTCTTTTTCTATGATTTACTTTAAAAAATATAAAATAAATAAATTTAGGTGCAGTTGGACAAAATGACGTTGATCTTATTTCTCATACAATTAGTTTTTATTTAAAAAAACAACAAAATTACTAGGAAAAATCGTTTTTTATTTAATATGCTATAACTAAAAATTATAATTATTACCTTGGTTTGAATGTTCATATGTTAAAAAATGCCAGGATAGCCTGATTGATAGGGAGTAGGGTTCGCATAATTTAGGCTGAGAGTTCGAGCCTTCCAGCCGAAGACTCTTCATGTTTGTTGTGGCTGGCGGGCGTTAAATATGTTGAGATAAACGAATTCACCCACATGGAAAGTATACAACTTGGGGTATTGGGTCTGAGGTTATTGTTCCAGATCTAAACTACGATCTGTGGATGAGTGAATGAAGTGCATGAAAGAAGCCTTCCCCATAAAAAAAGAACTTGTGACGTGTGTGAGCTAGAAGTGAGACTTTTGCTCTCTGGTGGCCATTAATTCATGCCCTGAAAAGCTACTGCACTCCTCCTTCCGTTGTAAAGCGGAATACGAAAACAACAACAATCTGTTTAAAAATGATTTCTAAACCTAGTTTTTCCATTTTATTTGGATTTAACGATTCTAGAAACAATCAAAATCAGGAAATGCTACTCTATGCCCAAAAATCTCAAATATATAAATAGGTAATTAAATTCCTAAGATATTGAGATCAATTATGTTGTCAATAATGGATAAAAAATAAACATTTTAAGGCTATTTCACATTTAGAAGCGGTAAAAAAGTCGATTATGAAATTCCAGCTTTGCAAAATGGGAGGAATCGCATAAATAAAATTGACTGAAATAAAACTAAGGTTTAAAAATCCTTTTAAAAAGGGAATAAAATTATTAGGATCAAATAAAAGGTTCAAGTGTTGAAATTCTGTAGTCAAATCTCGGTCCCTTTATTGAAGGAAGCTTTAAGGAAATGGAATTGTCAACTTATAAATTGCACTTTAGTAGGATACAAATATGCATTATACAAACTAAAATCAAACATAATAAATATACATAACCTTCGACTATTTAAACCATCTTAAGTAAAAAAATTAAGAGCACTTTAATGCAGTTCTTCCATTTCTCTTTCTAGCAAAAATTATATTTAAATAAGGATTAGAGCATCGTTTCCATTAGGTAAAACTTTAAGCACCCCGACATTCGTCTTGCTTATCACTATTCGAAACAATGCAGGCTTCATAGTGGAGCAAAACTGCTTCTTAATAAAGATTCACAGCCTGGAAACGTAGAGATTACTCTAAAAGTGAAGCCATTTTAATAAATCAAAATCCTTTATTCTAAGTAATTATACGAATGTACCATTTCCTTTTGCTAGTTCATTTCATGTCCATAGTTGATAACGTTTTGATGACGCATATTAAGCCATTATTTTCAGCACTGAAGCATTATAAAGCATTCTAATTTTGGTATAATGTCTTTGAAGCTTTATTTAGATTGAAATTTGAAATACGAATAATATGCTAACTTAATTTTGCAAGAATCCTCGGAATTTTGTTCTCTCGTACTATCTTAGATCTACATAATGCTTCGATGTTAAACAGAAGTTTATGATTGCTGCTAAAAGTTCTTTTTTTAACGATTTTTTTAAAACGTTTCGAATGACGCAGGAACTATCAACCGAAAACATAGAACAATGGACATTAACTTTCTAAAATTAGATATCTATTTGGGTGGAATTGTTTGGTGCTCATATACAGTTACTTAGAAATAAGCTAAATGTAGAGTAGCAAATTGCTTATAAATTGCTGAGAAATACTCAGAGTAATTGAAGAGAGAACGATATTTTTAGGAACATCTCCAATCTTTTGAATGAGGAAACCGTTAAACCCGTTATCGTTGTGTTGTTTTTCTTAGAATGATAAACATACGTATATGTAGAAATAATTAAATGGAAACAGAAATTATGTAAATTATCTTTGAAAATTTTAATAATTTAAATTTCTCCAATTTTTTATTTAGCTAACAAAGTCAAAAGTTTGGTCCTTTATATAAAATATGGGGACTAAAGAAACTAATGAAAAAAAAACAAAATTAATTTTGAGAGATCTAAAAAGAATATGCAAAAACCATTCTAAAATATCTAGACTATGGTATGGAATGAATAGAATAATATTATTATTTGATACCTTCAATTATAGCTGGTAATCTTGCCAGATAATATAAAATCACTCTATAATTGAAAAAAGAATAATAATGGCGTCTTGTCACAGAGGTAGAAAGTCTTCCTCGTAATCTGGGAGTTCTGAGGGTTGAATCCCGGTCAGTGAATGGCTGTTCTTCAGTGTACTATAAGTGAAAAGTTTAAATATGCCTCCCCTATGTAAAAAAAGGGTTGTGGTAGTGAATGTGATGAGTGTGTAGCTAAGACGCACTTTTGACCCTAGTTGGTGCTACTTGAAATAATACAATCAATATGTGCTCAAAATTGCTGACTATATCAGCTAGCTTGTCCATGTTAAGGGCTGTTAGTAACAAGAAACATTAAAAGCATTCTGATTACAGTAATTTCCCCAGGAAAATTATTTACTTCAATTTCAAGCCATGAAGAATACAAAATAATAATTTCTTGTGTTTAGAAATAAACTTTTATAAGCCTTAAGATCATATAAGTTTCTTTAAACTAAAAAATGAATTACTATAAACCCAATCTGTGTTTGAACTTAAAATAATTAAGAATAAGTACATGCACGCGTGTCAGACAGTGACTGCAGTAAATAACCAGACAATTGTTGTAAGAAATGTTACTAGAGTGAAAACTGCCGCTTTTATGTACGTTAAAAGATCTGAATCTTTCAAAGCGGACCGACTAATTGGTTCACGAATAAGGTAATGGCCTCCATCTTGCAGTGATTGCGCGAACAAGTGAATTGCAATCGAATGTACAAAGTTTTAATTCTCGAGAATATATACGACACAGTCATCAAAGGTGTCCTTAATGTCTTGCTTAATTCAAAAGAGTTTTGCTTTATAAGCTACATTATACACTTTTCAGACAATAAAGCATTGAGTATAAACTATGTACTTTACTGTGCAAATCATCAATAGCATTCGACAAATAATCAATAACCTTTACTAGGCAAATTATCAATATCATCGATGTTAAAAATAAAACAAATAATGTTTGTTTGTTTTTTTAAATATTTTTTATGACTACATGCTTTAAATAATGTGAAATACACAATTTAGAAAACAATTAAATAACTGTTCCTGAAACCTGTGCATTTTTTTTCATCTACCTCATAATGAAGGGTAATGACCTCCATCTTTCAGTGATTTTGTGAACACGTGAATTGCAATCGAATGTAAAATGTCTTATTTATCGGGCAGAATATATACAATAGAAACATTAAGGTTGTCTTTAATGGCTTTCTCAGCTTAAAAGAGATTTCTTGCCATGTTATATTATACAATAAAACATTGAATAAAAACTATTTTCTTTTCCAAGCAAACCATAAATAATATTAACTTCGATGTCAAAATTAAATCAAATGATATGATTTTTGAAAATATTTTTTATGACTGCATGTTTTAGATAATGTGAAATGTACAAATTAGAAGAACGTTAAATAACACTTCTGAATTCGTTTATTATTTTCATTTACATAATAATGAAGGGTAATGGCATACATCTTGCAGTGATTGGGCGAATAAGCGAATTTCAATTGAATGTAAAAAGTATTAATTATAGATCAGAATATATATGGCACAGACGTCAAGGTTTTCTTTAATGACTTGCCCATTTCAAAAGAGTTTCACTTTCCATATTATATTATGTACTTCTCAGTCAATAAAACTTTGAGTATAAACAATGTTATTTACTAAGCAAATCATCAAGCCACTAAGTTAAAATTAATACAAATTATATGTTTTTTTTTAAAAAATATATATTTTTATGACTACATGTTTTAAATATAATGAAGTGCACAGCTTTGAAAACAACTAATTAACTGTTCTTGAAATCCGTTTATTTTTTTCATATGCCTCATAAAGAAAGTTCAATAACCTTTATCTTGCAATGCTTGCAGGAAAATGCCTTCAGTTTGCAGTTCAAATTCTCGAACAGATTATATAGTACACATACATCAAGGTTGTCTTTAATGTCTTGTTCAGTTCAAAAGAGTTTTGCTTTCCATGCTATATTATACAAAGTTGTCTTTAATGCCTTGCTCAGTTCAAAAAATGTTTTGCTCTCCTTGCTGTACATATTCTGTATTATACACTTCTCAGACCATAAAACACTGAGTATAAACAATGTTCTTTACTAAACAAATCATCAATAATATTAGACTTGATTTTAAAATTAAAACACATTAAAAGTTTTTTTAAAAACTAATTTCTTATGTCTACATGTTTTCAATAATAATAAATGCACAACTTATATAATTATTCCTGAAACCCTTTTATTATTTTTATCTACCAAATAATGAAGGGTGATGGCCTTCATCTTGCAGTCTTATACGACACTGATATTAAGGTGGTCTTAAATGCTTTGTTCAGTTCAAAAGAAAATGCTAAATTATACACTTCTCAGACAATAAAACATTGTTTATAAGCTATGTTCTTTATTAGGCAAATCATCATTAAATCAATGCTAAAATCAAAACAAATAATATAATTAAAAAAATTTTAACTGCATGTTTTAAGTAATGTGAAGTGTAAATCTTAGAAAGCAATTAAATAAGTATACGTGAAACGCATTTATTTTTTTAGACTACCTCATAAAGAATTTATAAAGAGTCTGGCTCATCTGAACTTATAAGAACACTGTAAAAAAAGGCTTTTATTCAAAATAGAAAAGTGGTTGAAAAAATGAATGTAAATAAATATCGATCAGTTATTAGAAAAATAATGCATTTTGAAACTAAATCAGGAATTTTTATTTATATCATGCTTTATATTTAAAATTCGCTTTTTATATACTTTTTATACCTAAATTCACTTAAAAAGTTTTGAGCCTTAAAAAATAGCACATTAATTTAAAAAAAAATTAAAAAATGAGTTTTTGCTAAAGTAATATTAGTATGAAATGTATTTGGGTAATAGTTTGATTTTTATAAATTCATTTTAAAAATTCTTATAAACTGGCGCTTTTTTATAATCTCGTATAAAAAGGATTGATAAAAAACTTTCGTTTTTACGGCATTAAATGCTTTTGGAGATCTTATTATCTTTACTTTGATGTCATATTTCCTTTACCGGTTTCAAATTTAAAACGGTGCTCTTTTTTTTTTTTTTTTTTTTTTGAATTGTCCTCTTATGTCTTAGACGTACTTTCAAAAGAAGTGAATAATTTATGATGCTTTAAGAGGTTAAAAGATTTTTTTTATTCTTTAAAAGTGATATAAACATACCAATGAGGAAAATTGTCCTCGTTAATATTATGAATTTAAAAATAAAATGAATAATATTTTAAAAGCGTAGCACAGGATAAAGAAGATTTTATATGATGTTGAATCTCATTTAAATCTTATACATTTTTCAGTCATTTTTTTAATATAATTCAAAAGCCATCAACATATTACATGAAACTAAAGTGAATATTCTTTTGAAGTACAAATTTGATTCAAACCCAAAACTTTTGAAATGGAAAGCCATTTCAAAATACTTCTTTCATGTTGGTTTGAAAAAAAAAAACTATTTCAGATATTTATGTTTTAATGGACATATAAAAAATATATGTTATAAAAAAGATAGTTTTCAAAATAAAACAATTTTGAAGCATAAAAAGTTTCTTACACAGGCATTCGGTTGTTTTTGCACACTTTTTTTAACCCTTTAAGCATTTATTATATTTCAAACATAACTTCTGTTTTGTGTGTGCACATGACGTTGAAGGTAAATTATGAATTCATAATTTATTATCCAAGCCGAAGGCATTAAATTAGCTTATTTTGTTCTTTTCTAATAAATATATTCTTAATTTTAACGATTGTGTCAAATAACAAAATTTGAATAGAAATGGGAGGAGCCTATAAGACATGGCATTAGGCTCCTCCCTATAAGACATGTTACTCCGACTCGCACAAAGGCACAAAAAAAAATATGAATGGCCAGACAAAAGGCGGGACCTTTGATTGAGGTTCAGCAACATGGCTGGAACTTAGATTGAGTTTTTAGGATCATCACCGGTTAAGGGGGAACCCTTCCCTTGGAAAGTATGTCTCCTCATCGATGGCAGCAGCCGAATCCAATCTCTTACTGAATCCAACCATACCCAACCACGACACAGAAAGCTTCTCATTCTCAATTTTGACGTTGCTCTTCTAGTGAGAGAGAATAAAAAAAAACACTTTTTATAAATCTTTAAGCTTCCTCTTTATTTCATTAAACATGTCTTATACGTGCATATAGCATTGAGTTTTTACTGAAATTATAAATGTAATATCCAAGTAGAGGACTTTCAATAAGCTGAAAAAAAA
>JAOUZG010031333.1:2790644-2804285 GCA_026289955.1 Argiope argentata
AAAAAAACTTTGGAAATCAATTACAATTGAAATTAGAATTTGAAATATCATCTCTCTCTCTCTCTTTCTCTCTCACACACACGTGCATATATAGATGTCTTTATTTTGTGCTCTACAATCTCTTTGTAAACTTAAATAATTTTATTTATAAACTCTAATTTGAATGTTAGGAAATGTGGTAAAAAATAAGAGCTATTGTTCATAAAGAAATTTGCATGAAGCGTCATTAGAAAATGAGAGTTTTATCTAATATTTAAAGGAGATAAAACCTAATGCAACATTTTGTAATTTATTTCTAAATGTATTTTGATTCTTCTAAATTTGGAGACTTATTTAGTGCTCTATTGTGTTATTGCAAAATGTATTTGGTTTTTAAAAGTCTAGGATCATTCTTCTAATATATATATTTTTTTATGTCAAGCAAAAAGCACTTATATGGTAGAAGACTCTATTTATCTCATTTTAGCATACTTTGAAATAGCACTAGAAAGATTAAAATGTAATAGTTTCTTTTAATCTCATTATTGAATGAAATCTTAAAAGCATAAATTATTTCTAAGCTTGGAAAGCTGTTTTCATATCCATTTATGAATGTTACTGGTGTATATAAATAAGCAAAATATGTTTCATGTAAGATCTGTATTACATTTTTTTATTAGTTCTTTTTAATGCATTTAAAGGTTTAAGGGTATTTTAGTAAAACAGCACTTTAAATTCCCACGAAACTGATTTTTGTTTTTGTATACCTGTATTTAGACATTTTCAACTTCTGAATTGAAAGCTGAATGAAATTTATAATGTAGTTATGGTATGATTAAATTCAAATGAATTATTTTGTACTATACGTAGATGATTAAAACATATAATTTTTTTCCCATTATTTTATATTTATTGAATTTAAAATAAAATTTCAAATTGCTGTCCTAATCAAAAATAAATGTATATTTCATATTGAAACAGCCATTTAGGAATTTAAAATTACTCTTAATATAAAAATGTGTGTATGAAAGAACAAGATTAAAATATGAATAATTACTGTCTCCATAATAATGAAATGAATCTACAAATGAAACTTTTATTAATATGTAAGGTACGTAAATACTGAATTTTTATATGTAACTTAAAATAGCAAGGAAATAATTGGTTTTCATCTCAATGATTTCTTATTTAGGCATCAATTCCTTAAGAACACTGTGAAAAGTTCTAAAAAGCAATATCTATATTTATCCATTTTAAAGATTTAAGTATAACAGTTGAAAACATTTTTCTTTCTCTTTTTATTCTATCTATATTAATTTTTTTTAAAAAAAAATGTTATATTGTGCATGCAAATTTAATTTTTTTTAAAAAATAGATATTAATTCTTGAAATCTTGATCATGTTTTTGACACGTGGAGGCATATTTTTAAAAAAAACGTTCAAAAAATTTAAAAAATTATTTGTTTTATTTTCAAATAAATCTCAAGTTTGAATGAAATGAAATTTTTATTTCCACATATATTTTATGAAATGTCGTTAATAATTTGTGACATTTATTAAGAAAATGTTATGATAAATTAAAAATGGTAAATTTATAACTTGTTCATTTAGAAATTCATAGAAATTGATCTACACAGATTTTTTTTTTTATTTTCGTATATTTTTTCATTGTTTATAACAAAAATATATCATATTTAAAAATCGTAATCAAATTTATAAGATTCGCAAATATATTCTACATTAAAGTTATATTATTTTTTAGATTACCTGGAGATTAGCCTGATGAATACATGATTTTTGAATAGAATCCTCTTTGCACTGGAGTAATAAATGCGAATGTAAACCAAATGGTTATTAAACAATGAATAGTAAAATAGTTTTTTTTTAATTTTTTCTTCTTAATTTAGAGTTACGTTACTAATTAAATTGTAAAAATAGAATGAAAAACAAGGATACGTGTTATCTCATTAGTACCTTTATGGAAGAAAATAGTTTTCCTTTTTTTCTAGTATGCAACAACCTTTGCTGTTTTTAGGCTTAAAGTAATAAGGATAGCTTATAATGGTCTGAATTTATGTTTAAGGATAATTAAATTGCCAAAGATATGCCTGTTATTACTTTTATCAATTGTGCCTCTAGTATTATAGAATAATGTGCTGAAAAGTGAATAAAAAACTATGAACGAAATTTTTTTTATAGAATTTAAGATTAACTGCTTCATATCAGAAATAATTAGTTTGAACATCTTTTTAAAATTATTATTATATTAGTTTTGCAATTCAAGGGACAATTTAGCTGAATTCCTTAAAAAATTTTCAGAAGAACTTCAGTTTAAAAAATATTTTTCAGCATCAAAATACTGTAGGAAAATAATTTTTATATCTTTCTTAATAAAGCTGTTCTATTTATTGCAACATTTCGGATTATAAAAATGCTCGGCTTATCAGATGAAAATTCACTAAAATGGTTTAAATTTAACAACAAATGAAAGACTTATATTGCTTATTAAGACAAACTGAAGTGACTCTGCTGTTGTGATTGTTCTTTACGGCAGTTGCCATGATCAAGGTCTCCGATGTAATCAGCGATTTATGATTAATCTGCTTCTCTTGGTTTGTTAGTAGCGCCATCTAGGGACAATAGTATGACTTTTGCTACTTACTCAAATGCGCTTACATAACCCCTTATTATGGGTGGACACATTCACACATCTCACAGATAGAAGACAGAAAAACCACCATGCCCGAACCGGGACTGGAACCCTGGAAGCCCAGATAACGGAAAGGCCATGCTACCTCTATGGCAGGACGCCACCAAAAAGACTATTTTAGTACTAATTAGTTTTAAAGTTAATTTAATCTGAAATTAATTTATTCATCATTTATAACCAATTTTAATGCATTGTACACATTGGCAGTAAAGTAAAATAATTCATTTTATTAAATCTTTAGAGAAATATTAATATTTAAATAAGAAAATTAACAATTATATTGCGTTAGCCAAGTGAATGATTGATAAATTATTATGTAATCTACGGAATTTTATTACTGAATGAAGTATTTCTCATAATATTTTTTATAATGCGAAATCATTAAAAAGAGAAGCAATTCTGCTTGATATTCAATTTGCATTTTTTGCACAGATTTCTTTGGTTATAATTGAAATTAGCCAAATTTGAAAATGATTTTGTAAAGAAACTACCTTCATAATTTTATAATTAATATATTTTATTACAAAACTGGGAATCAGTTATATATTATTGACCAAGATAAGCATCATATGGATTTTTTTAAATGCTTTAAAATATCCTAAAAGTGTCGATTACTTTGTTAAATTAACAAACATTTTATGTTAGATACAATTTTATTTAAAAACTAAAAATCAATTTATAGATAGTTATCAATATCTTCTTAGATGTAAATTTTCGGCTGCCTTTAAATAAATAACAAAATAATCAATTAATTTCAACAATTTTGAATTTTTTTTCATGTTTTCTAGGGAATTTTATAGAAATTGGACTGAAAACTGTTACAGGATTAATTTTTCCACAAATAAATTGAGCATTTATCTAATATATAAAACCCCAAAATGGAATTACTTGTTGATTTACATCGCTATATTTAAGAAATGAACCAAAATGAAAATCAATTAATTTTTAATTTTTGATTCAAAGTAAGTAAAAACTATATTAAATTTCCTGAAATTTTTAGTTAAGTGTGTATATTTTCCATCTAAAGTTTAAAAAAACCTTTTATCGAGTACGTAAATGTCTCTTTTTAAAGATACCTTATTACCCGCAAAAACTGCTATTCAAAAAATATTTACCAGATCAAGTATAACTTGACAGTAATATCATTATTCCAAATATTTTTATATAGCTAAGAAATTTTTTTAATGATTATCATCAAATATTATAAAAAGGAAACATATCACTAGAGTTTGTAGATAATGATCTAAAGCAAAAGGAAGAATGTGCTATACTTAAATTTTAAAAATCATTCTCTAAATTCTTTTCCTTAACAATAATACTAAGTATCCAAATAGCTTTAGGCCACTGAAAAATTTTAAAAGAGTTATCGTTAAACATAATTACGGAAGAAACATGTTAGTCAGCAAACAAGTTTCGTACATAAGGATCTAAATTAAAATAACAATGCTAGCCACTTTAAATATAAATGTCCCTCCTTAAAACCCTATTTTAATTTAAATCAGCAAATTTTCAGAAAAAGTAGACAAAATTTTGAGAATTACTATAATAGTTAGAAAATTCCTTTCCACACTGGGAATTAATGTTCAGTTATTTTATTCTTTTTATTACACACTAACTACAGTGATAATAATATTCATACCTTACAACATTCCTGCTTTTGAAAACTTCACATTAAATTAAAATTGTTAACTCAATTTTCATTAAAAATAAACAGGTTTAGTGGAACGAAATAGAAATTTTCCTTTCAAAAATGTCTTATTTCTTTTTATGTTAAAGAGTATTACAAAACGCTTTGGTAATTTTCCGTTAACTAAGCGCCAACGAAAAATCTCAAAAGAGATTTGGTGGAATTCTGCATTATTTGATGATTTTTTGCTGCCACCCAGTTAATGGGAATGTACTGAATTTTCTAGAGAAACGGTAGATTAAAAACATTCTACTGATAGCAGTAACAAATGCTTCACATTTTACCAAATAACCAACAGAATAGCTTCCTCCGAACTGTTAACAGAAAAATCCTATGTACGGTTTTGGACACAAAAGATTTCGAACAATATGAAGTATCCTGAAGTCTAACGAAACAGCATCCAGCCGAAAAGCAGAACTGTAAGTGCCATTCATTTAAAGAGCTTCTGAAACTGAAGTTTTCTTTTCATCTAAGACTTGGAAATGACAAGTGTTTCCTGCCATTTCCGAAAAAAATGGAAATAAATACACTCGTTATCTGATGATTTTCCTTCCTAAATTAAATCTTGTCTAACAGTTGTTCCTATGTTAATAGTATATATTTATTATTCACTTGAGAAACATATACTTTTATAAAACTTAGATAAATTTATTTTTAAAAATTGTTTTCTGAAATGCTATTATTATTGATATGAAAATTGTTTTCTGAAATGCTATATCTGCTATTATTATTTTGATATGAAAAATTGCTATGATTATATATATTTTGCTTCGTGATTTATTTGCAATTTTAAAAGTTTTTATTTTGTATAAAAATTCATGTTTCATATAAATAATAATTTATAATTGTGTGTGTGTATAAACTTTTATTCGAACCTTTTAAAAATGTTTATATATATATATAGATATAGATATAGATATAGATTTACAACTATTTCCTAAACAGGACTCGAACCCGGGACGCTCAGACCAAAGGGAAAACTTTCTACCTTTATGCCAGGTTGATAGATGTGCACACTATATAGGTTAATTATGAGTAATTATTTAATTTTTTCTATCCAGACCTCGTTTTGAAGCTATTGTGTTAAACTAAATTCAAACAGAAGGACAGATTTTCTTTCTCCAAACAGATTTACACAAAATTTTATAAATATCTACATATTTGATATAAGCACTGTATACTGAATTTCCTCTCTCCAGATCAATTTTTTTGAGTTACCTTTGTTACATATAGACCAAAGGACATTTTCCAAATATGTGTTTTAGGAACTCAATAAAGTCTAAAGCGTAAAAATTCGTCTAAATCTAGAGTTCGAATTTTTTTGACGGTTACTGCAGTTCCTATATTAATGTATATTTATAATATATATGCATGGAGATTGTAAGTTTTTAAAATTAAGGAACAACGTTGTTTTTTGAGATACAACAAAAATAATTAAATTTTAACTAAATCAAATAGACAATCAATTTAAAAGAAAACATTATTAACTAAAATTGCGATATTTATAATTAATTTCTAAAGATTTAAGACATCCTTTAAAAAAAATTTATATTAAGTGTAAAGACAAATCTGACTGCATGGCATTAAATATTTTTAAGAGTGTAAATAAAAGATGAAACAGACTTTTACTCGAACCTTATAAAAAATTTATATTCATAGATTTATTCCAATTTGAAATTGACTATCAATATTACTGAAATTTCAGAGACGAATTTAGAAAACAAATGTCAGAATCTGTGTCAAAATCATTATGAGATAAATTAAAATGCTATTTGATTTCTCGAATTTTGATATATCACTAAAATTAAAGCATTTAATCTATAGATGAGCAGCAGCTTAGTGAACATTTAAAACTTTTACTGGATATAAACCTTTCCAAAATGTGTTAAATCAAATTTTTGTAAAGTATTTCTAAAAATTGTTGGGTAAATATAATAACAAAAGCTATTTTTAGCAATTAAAAACATAAATAATATTTTTAAATTTGCTTAAAATACAATTTTGTTATTTAGAAAAACTGAATTTCTTTGATAAATACGTATTATCTTATCCTCCTCCCTGGTAACTGAGAATATAAGTTAATCATATTATGACAAAAATTTTTAAATAAAATTTTAATTATATCAGCACTAGGATATCAGATGAGATATAGAATATTCTAATAGAATATATATATATTCCCATATATAGATTAAAAGAATAAATTTCTTTTTAGTATACGTTGGATGTGCGTGGATTGCACTAGGCCCGAACTCCCAAACTTATGGTTGGTAGCCGAGTAACATATCTGTTGGACCAAAAGTACACTTCAGTACGAGGGATGTTATCGGGCTTATATAGCATTCACCACATATACATAATCACATTTTAGACTATACTAGAATGTTTAGTTTACAGCTCACTATTTCATTTTTTTCTCTATTTGTCATTGTTATTATGCAGTCACAATTTACTCTGTTCTTGAAATACTATTCAAAAAATAAATTTATACTTTTCTAAAATAATTTAAAATCTAAAATTGTATGTAATTTAAATCAAAAGTAGGAAGAAGTAGAAAAATATATATTTAAGTTACAAATGTGTAATATTAAAGAATCATCTACATTTACTGCGATACAGCATTAAATACGGAGAACGAAAATGATCGTTGATAACCATTTTAGAATTGTTTAAATTATTTTTTAAATTCATTTCATAAATGTCCTTAAAATATACTTCGTAGAATTTTGAATTTTTATTTCATTTGAAATCGTCAACACATTTTTATGATAAAAAAAGAATTCAGATTGTGTATTCTAATTTTCAGAAATAGGCATTGAAGAAACAAGAAACTAGATATAAACTAACTTCAAAAGTTTTGTAACATAAACCCACTTAAGAATTACAGCAAATTGCTTTGCATAGTTTGTAGCAACATCTAAGTAAAGCAATCTGAAAGATAATATGACTTTACTTTAACGAAAAACCTGCCATGGTTTCAGGCACAAACAAATTATTCAGAGCTCTTATCACTTTACGACCAAAAACAACAACGCAAATTAAGTTACGAAGAAAAATAGAAACATTTTACAGCCAACAAGAGATAAAACATTCATGTAAATTTCTCTATAAGTTCAAGTCGTAAAATTTAATCTTTGAAAATTAACCCAATTTATTACGAATTATTTGTTACGCAGTGATGGTGTTACTTTCAAAGCTATTAAACTTCAATTAAATATTGAAGTATTTAAAAAGAATTGGTGCCTTTCTCTATCTTCTCTATTAAAATAAATTACATCCCAGAAATTCTGAAAAATAATCCTGTCATTAGTTAAATACGGAGGCAGGTCGCTTATCAATGGGTGTTAGATAATTTTCTTCTTCCTAAGTTAGAGGAAACATTGGGAGTGAAAATTATTTAAAGGTTAAAAGATTTATGAATTATTTATATTTTTATTTTGAAAACAATATTTTATGCAATATTATAAAAGCTTTGAATACATTTTTCATAAAAATATTAAAATCAAGTCTGTTAATAAATATGAAAATTTATTCGAGTATAGAGTTTAGACTTTTTGCTGCTAGTCGCATTTGGCGATTAGGTGTTAAACCTGGAGAAATGATGACCAAAATGTACAGTTAAATAATTTATATTATTTTTTCCAATGGGTAATTTTAGAACAAAAAATTTTCAATTAAAATTGATAGCCATCTAAATCGTTCTTTTTAGATACATAATACTAATATATTCCTTCTGGTATCTTTATTCAGATTTTTTCCCATCTTAACTGTAAATTTAATTTACATAATGTACATGTTTAAACTTCATAGAAGGAAAAAACTTTTTTTGTTGTAACTAAACTTTTTACATAAATACGGCAGAAAGTTAGACCTCCCAATACTGAAATTTTATATGTCCTATATAATAATTTTTATAATTTGTGCCTTATCTCAAAGATTTATTTAAAAATTAAATAAAGATTTTGCACTATACAATAAAATACCATTTTAATTAATAACCAAGGTAACATATTTTTATACATCATGCTATAATAGAGGAAAGAACAAATATCTTTAAAAATGTACACAATCTAAAAAAACAATTGCTTACTATCTCACTTATTAAACTAAGACTTAGTGAAATTGCAACAAAATTACAAAAATTATATTAATTGAAAAATTACTCATTATGGTAAATAAAGAGAAATTACTTTTTATCTTCAAAAAATCAGAAAAACATTTGCTGAAATATGTATTGTAGCAATAGAATAAATTGTTACAAAAAATGTTTAAAATTTTTTTAAAAAATTACAAAATAGTAAAAATTTATTTTGTATCTAAATTGGTATGACTAAAAAGATAACTATTTTTAATTTTAAGAAGGAAGAAAAATTATTTTTGTGCTGCAAAAAGGTAAATAAAAATTATTAGATTTTTCTTTAATATTCACATAATGTTACCTAGACTAGATCTTTACCTATTTGAAATTTTCCATAAAATTTGAAGAAAAGAGCCTAGCTTTGATGCTTTTATAACATTATTTTAAACCAAACATCATTTTCTTTGTTTTATACCAATCAATTATGTTGAAACTTCGAATTCAGACTCCTGTATCTTCTGCGAGTCGCTTTAAGAAGTGTTCTAAATGTGCGTATTTTTAAAAAAGAGAGTCATTCATATTTGCAAAATTAATCCAGGTTTAGATTGGAATTATTTTATTTATATTGCTTGTGGCCCAAAAATTATTTTATTTAGTAAAATTAGTATGATTATATGTATGTGAGATGTATAAAGATGAAAAAAAAAACGAAATAAAAAAAATGACAAAAATGTTAATTTTTTGGTCAAGTTTTGTTACATATTTTTTAGAAATGCAAATTTAAATTTCATTCAATTTTCAGTTTTTAAAATATTGCTCCAGGCTATACATTTTCACTTTTTAATATAGGGTTAAGGTCTTGTAGATCTGGGTCAAACGGTCTATAAAATGTCACAGATACACACATACAAGCGAATGCGCATACACAAACACACACACACACAAGCAACACACACATGCACAAACAATATACACACACAAACAAACAACAAATAAACATACATGCATATATATCATATTTATTATAAGAAAATATATCCAAAAAAATGTATGCATATTTTTAGCCATAATTTTATTTATATGAATATTATTTCATTTTATAGAAACACTTACTTTTAATGCCAGGGTTTCTTCTGTCAGCATGAATAACGACGACGTACGAACTGATGTAATTGGTTCTTTTATTAAATAAACAACATTTCATATAAGGGCAAAATGCATGTTTTTACGAGTGTCTACGAAATTTGCAATCAAAATTCTATGATCCGTTTGTTGCGTTTATAAAACTTCTTTAAGAGTCATTTATTAACGGTTCTTAATTTACACGATATATGTTGGAGAAAGTTGGCTAATATTGGATGCCAAAGGATTTAATCTGATCATACTCTTCATTGCAGTTATGATGGATATAGCAATCAAATGCATTCACTTTCAATGTTATTAAATATCGGGAATACTTTTGTTATTAATTAATACCTATACTCCGAAAGATACTTATTAGGATTTTATCTTAGAATGATAAAAATTGAAAGCTTTAATCTATTTGGATAATACTTTTAAAACATAAGAATGGAAGCAGATATCTTTAATTGTACTTTTATTTTTACATTGATTACTCATTAATACAATCAATATTACAATGTAATAATGAAAGCTATTTATTTGATATAGCATGTGTCTAAATTTATGGCAACATAACAATTGGTAATATGACAGTAATTTGTAACTATATATGAAGGGAAACAAATACATTTCTCTTCAATCAACTACTGCTAGTTAGCGCAATTAATAATATTGCAGCAAAGTAATGAACGTATTTACTTATGACTTAAGCCCCTAAAAATTACTAAGCAATCACAAACATTATATACTTAATTTAATTACATAGGATCATTTAGAAGAAAATAATAATATCTTCAGAACTTGTCGTTTTTAACCCTAATTGACGCTCCATAATACTAGTAAATCTTTAATAGATGTGTATAGAAAAAATAATCATACATAAGGAAAAAAAAATAAGACAAAAAAAGTGAAATTTGCTATCTCAAATTTCATGTTATCAGGTGGGTACATTATTAATGTAAAGCATTGTATGTCTGAATTAATTTGTCATTAACGTTTTTATAGATAGGAAATGTGATTATCAGAATACGCATGCGTCTATATATCGAAAGTCCAATGTATGACAGGCATTCTTGCCAGTTTGTAACATTTTGTTGGTGATAAATCGCCAAATGTAACAACCATTTTTGTCATCTTCTAATAACGCTAAAAGCAGAAAATTAAAGCCACAAAAAATAAATCGCCAATTTTCTTCTAGCTCATTTTGTGGCTTCAAAAACATCAAACCAAAACTATATTCTATTCTCACACGATAAAACCTTATTCATAACAAAAAGATACGTAACAACTTTGCTATTGACTTAAACTTTTATGTTACAATATAATTCCTATTTTTAAATGAATTTTGGTGATAAATCGCCAAATGTGATAACGCTCAGCATTATGTTCTATCCCTAAATGAGAAAAATTGATGCTACAAAATTGATAAATCTCCAATTTCTTGTCTATGCATTTTGAGGCTTCAAAAACCTCAAACTAAAATAACATCATACTCTAAAGTGATAAATATTGCCTTTTTTGTGATTATTACAGCTGATTAGAAGCCGAAACATGAATTACATATCTTATTTGAAATATCTATCAAATCATGACATAATTGTTTTACATATCTTTTTATATTCTGATTATTTTTGATTTACTTTAATAAATATGGTATATTGGGAGTAAATTTCCATAATGCAATAAATTTCCATAATAAAACTTTCGGGCTTCTTTGAATATTTCATACGTTTATATCACTTACATGAAGTCATGGACTCATTTTTAATGCATTTAAAATTCGATATTAGCAGACTAAATTTAAAAGTGATCAAATATTAACGATAAAAGCAAGTTATTCTCTTACTGCCCTTTCGTTAAAGATATGTTCGATTTCTCTACATATATTACAAGAGTAGAGCTGTTCTAATAATGCGCGATGAGCAATTAAATGCTTCATGAATCAGCATTCCATTTGTATCTCGTTGGTTTGGCAAATGGTGATTACGAACATTGAACTGAATTGGATGCGGACTACAATGTGGCCGGTTGCTCAAATGGACGGATATGATTCCCATCATGCTGGTAGGTGAAGGAAAATGAGCTAGCGAGTTTGAATCCTCTCCCGATTCAGTAGAGTATAAGGGCCAAACTAACGATATTTCTTTATTAATGATTCCTAATATTAGCACATCTTCACCAGATCGAAACGTTTTACTGAAAGGCATAAACAATAATTAAAATGATAATTATAAAAATAATATTATGTATTAATTTTATTACAATTTTTTGAAAATATAATTTTTATAAATATTTTACCGCTTTCATTAATCGAGATTATCTTAACTAAGAGAATTCCTGTTTGATTTATATAGTGGAAGATCAGGAGGGGTGTCCTATTCAGATGTCATTCTCTTTCACAAGACGGCAAATCAGACTATCACCTTATAATTTTTAAGTTCGAAACCCGATTCAACTGAAGGAACCGTATTGTAAGAGGGTATGTTGCTCGTTGAATCCATCGGGGCCAAACGCCCACCCATTTGAGAGATGTGGTTTGGTGAAGGGGTGTCAACTCAGGTGTTGTCCTCGTCTTCTGACAGGTGAAAATTATGAAATACGTCCAAAAATAATCCTAGTGATGCTTTATAACGGAATATTAATAAAGCGTTGCTTTATAACGGAACGTAATGATATACAAACTGAATTAATCAAAATAATGTGAGATAAGGTAAGATTTCAATCAAGGCTATTTTTATACTATAATAGCAATATAAAGAAAGCCTATTGAAGGATTGATCAATAAAAATTGATCCAATTTTTCCCTATGTAATAATACCATTTTAAGTTGCAAAGTTCATCATTAACGTAAGTTGATCCAATCCCTCAAATTCAGAATGTTCATTTGAACTATCATTTCTGTATACCTTATCTTTTGGATCATATAATGCTTTATGACACCGACAAAGAACTTCCACTCAAGAGTTGAAAGTGACATATGTTTGAATTCGCTTTACCCCCTGGACGACTTGTGACGAAGTTAAGTCAAATATCTTTTATTCTTGTGACACTACAGCAAACAATATTCGCCCCCCGTTACTTTCAGACATTAGTAATGATAACTTTTGTTTAAAAACTACCCCCCTTTATCGTTCCTCCAATACGTAGTATAGGAAATATATAGTATTCATCAAGGATTCGAACACGAGATTTTGACGAACCTTCATGAGTTCAAATGACACGAATTTTGAACACAAGTTTTCAACCTCCATAAGTTCAAATGACAATTTTCGTAAAATGGCCGCCTCTGTGGAACAAAAAAAAAAGATTTATAGTTATACGCAAGAAATTTGGTACATGGCTTGTATCAAATTTGTAGATTTCTATCAAATTTTGTGAAAAATTTATGTTTTTTTTTTTTCGTATGTTCAAATAAATGTTAACCCGTGAATTATAAAGTGGAGGGAGGTAAAATATAGAATATTCAGATAATTAATTTAATACCAATAGTGTAGGTACCGTTCCCACTTGAATCAAATCTAACTACATCTAATCTAAATGTCTGTCCGTCTGTACTTTAAAAAACAAACAAACGGGATATTTCAAAACTTATCTTTACTTAAATATATCAAATTTTCTTTATGATTACAAGTGCACTTTTGAGTAAGTTCATATATTCGTTATTGATGTTTTGTGTTGTGAATAATGGCACTTGCCGTGGACAAGCCTCCACTGGTACGATCAGTAGATTTTAAGCCATAAGAAATGCGTCTCTTTGTTTTACTGGTAGCGCCATCTAGGGCCAAGAGTACGACTTAGCTACACACACGTCTCAATAATTTTTAGGGGGCTGACTACATTCATGCAGATTTATTCATACTTATCAGATTGTAATTTAGACCTAGAAAAGAGAACGATCACCTCTGACCATGTACATCCAGCGATATTACTCTTAATATGGAGAAATTTGCGACCACGAACAGTTTTAACGAGCGCCAATCACCACACACTCGGGGATTCTTTTGGCCGGTGGGCTTCGAACCCGTAACCTAAGGAGTACGAGACCAACGCTCTACCAACCAGGCC
>JAOUZG010031333.1:2804685-2823597 GCA_026289955.1 Argiope argentata
TATATATATATAATCTAAATGCAAATTTGACTTTTGGATGCTATTAACCACATAACAGGGACTAACCACCAATTACCTTGCCAAACATGACAAGAAAGATTCAGTAAACATACTAAATGGTCGCTGTAGGTTATTATTTTGTACGCTTCAAATAATGTACGCTTCATCAGTATTGTGAGTAAGTTTGTTTTATAAGTAAAGTTTGTTAGAGAGAATGCTAGAAAATTTTAGGATACCTTTTTCACTGTTCATTAAATATTAATATGGATATCAAATGTTCAATCTCCCATTTATTTCTAAAATGCAAAATCAGTTAACATTTGTTGTTTCTTGAATATTACTGAAAAATTACAAAAAAAATTTAGAAATCTTAAAAAGTAAATAAATATATATATATATTTTCCTTTATAAGAAATTGAATTGGGATCTTTTAAAAGAATTTTTGATAAAATAAATTGTCTCCTGAATCGTTTGTAAACATTAATAGAAATTTAGAAATTTAATATAACGTCCTGTTTACTTGAGATAAAAAAAATTATAACAACGGCTTTGAACATTTTTAAATATGACTTTCATCATTTTCATTAACTCTCTCTGGTCTCCTTTAAAGTCTTATTTCTTTAATAAAGTCCCATCATAATAATAATTTACATTTTGAACAAAAAAATTACAAGAAAAGAAAGCTTTTTTTAAATTAATATTTTGTCTTTTTTTTTGTCTGAGAGAATAGAATTTAACAAGCTGTGAATTTTCATCCCTGTATCAATACAAGAAAATTAGTTTTGATCAATAATGGAAACGCTAAGCAGATGTTAATTAAAATTCTAATAAAAAAGCTAATTAAAAATATTTTGAGAAAAAAATATGCATAAAAACTTTTTAATTACGATTTCAAAAGATATATATATATATATATATATATATTGCAACATTTTGATTTTATTTTGGGTATTTATATAATTTCTAAGCTGCAAATATTAATACTTATTCGAATATGAAATTTTTTATATTAGGAATCTTTCATGAATTCTATGAAAATAATTATCAGAATGTTTCACTCAAATTTATTATATAAAAGTAACTACTTCTCAGAAATACAATATAAACTATATACCTGCACTTGCTAGTTAAATTTAATATCAATTACTTTTTAAAAATTTAATGCAACATTATCATTATTATAATATATCTCTACCATTTTTCTCTCTTTTATGATATATATTTATCATATGATTTCATTGTTTTGTTTTTGAATTTGCAAAGAAATCTCATTATTTCAGGAAATGAATATATGTCTTAAAGCTCTAATAAGGAATCTATTCTGTGAAATTTTATCAAAAAAGTTTTCTGTCTGTTGTATATAACATTTTGATAAATAGTATTAACGTTATATTTACTTCTAACTCGATTGTTTTTAATTTGTATAAGCGATTCTAATTATTTCGACGCCTACTGTAAATTTACTAATTTTCTTCCATATTTCATAATTAAAAGCATTCGGATTTAATTACATTAGCTAGATCAACCAGGTTATTTAAACTAACACTAGATCTATTTTAGGAAAATCCATTAAATTTAGAGTTAATTTAATTAGCTTAACTTTCTGTAAAAAAGCTATGGAAATGTAAGCTGAAGCTCGCTTCTTCATTTTAAATCTCAACTTAATAATTAAATTATAATACAACAAAGTGACATTCCATTTCACGATATAGAATTATACCAAAAAAGTTACCATTCTCATGAGAAATTAATTTTATAATTCATTATTACTGTGCATATTTAGAGGAAAAGCTGAAATATATCTTGCTTTTATTAAAAAGTATCTTCTAATTAATATAAATTTCAATATAATCTATATCGTTTTCTTGATATTTTTTATTGGAAATGAAATATTTGCTATTATGCACTTAAAATTTGTTCAAATCATATATGTTTTATTTCTATTTTCCCTTACTATAAAAAGTAAATTTAATATCTTCCTTTCTAAATGGAGCTACAATCTCTTATTCAGTTATTAAGTTCTTATCTTTAAAAGTGAATTTTATTTTTGTATTAAGGCGTACACTTAAAAATCGTTGATATCGTATTCGATAAAAGCACTTATGAAACATGAAATTTGATCATAAACTCAAACATAACATTTATTTTCCTTTCCCTAAATTCCTTTTTAGCTTATTTAAATTAAGTTCTAAGCGTTGGGGGATATGAGTTAAAGTGTTCAGAGATATTATAAGTATTTTAATTTCACTCTATGCACAGACTATAATGTTAAGGGTTGCAGAAAATATACGTAATGTTTCAAGCTTAATATTAAAAATAAATGTTTTGAGGAAATTGGGTATTGATTTACAGCCAAGGAGGGATAATGATCCTATTTATTGCTATACAATACCTTCAAGCCGTGAATTTTTATCTCGTAATTTACGAATTTACGGCAACATTTTTATTACTCAGTGATAATATAAGTGCACAACTACTTAGTTTACTTTTAAAATAATTTATTTTCTAAATTTATAGCAATATTGTTATGCCTGTTATCTTTACTGCTTATTTAAACTTTATTCTAGAAACACATCATGAAAATTATCGTTAAGGAAACAAACATATAATTTATTCAAAATTGTATTGAATTATTTTCTTTTTCTGAAATCGGATGACTTTTATTGCCATGAAATCTAATTGCTGATTATTTCTCTAATATATATATCCTTAATTTCATTCAATTTAATTGTTTTTTAAACTTACGTTTGTCTCAAAACGAAAAAAAAAACAAATGAGGATGATGATGACGTGTCCGCTTTACAATGAAAAAAAGGGGTGCAGTAGCTTCTGAGGCTTTGAACCCCTGAGCACCAAAGGGCAGAAGTATGAATGTGTGTGCCATCTGAAGATGGCTCACATAATCGTTTGAACACCCCTTTTTTACAGGAGGGTACATTCTCTCAGCTCACAGAGAGAACACAGAACAGCAACCATGTCCTGGTCGGGACTCGAACCAAGGATACCCAGATAGAAAAGCAAATATAATACAAAAATAATGTTTCTCGCAATCAGGGAGACGGGAATACAGATTAATTAAAATTTCTGAAGGATTAGAATTTTTATTTTATTCTTCGCATTGGAGACCACAAAGAAGGCATTCTTAATTTTGAATTTCTATATTTCGAAGTTCCAATTATAATATCTTGATGAATAAAAGAATTTTAGTATTTTGAAACTAATTATTTATGTTGTTTGGATTATGTTAATTAACGAAAGAACGAATAAAATTATTTTAAAATAATGTTTTGTCAAGGCTCGGTTTTATTTTTGATATTAATTGCAAGCACTATAAAGATTTTTTTTATAAATATACATTTTAAACATATCTACTAAAATCTACAAAATCTATAATTAAATGAAATGAAAGAAATATTTTTTTAAAATTAAAATGTCACATTGTTTCAGTAATATTACTTAAAACTACTGATATGAAAATAATGAAACAAAAATTTAACCAAATCAAAGAAATTTGAATTTTTTTCTACATATAACTGAAGTAATTGGAAAAAATAGTAAGTGTAATAATTTAATGAATTTAATAATTAGAATATTCGTCTATAAAATATGAGATAACGTCATTTCAAAAGAAATAAAGCGGAACTCATTTAGCGACAACATAATTAAATTTGATAATCCTTTAATTAGTTTTGTATTATGTAATGAAATTCATTAATATATTAATAATCATATAAATCCATTTAAGCCAATTGATACTGTGTCAGGCTTGGAATATCAAGTTTTATAGGATATGAATTAATTGCGATGCTTTATTTTTTCCAGTAAATAAAGTATCATAGTTAATTTCTATAATAACTCTTTAAATGATAACATAATTCAATTTTATTACCCTTTAATTGATCTTAATAAAGAATAAGTAATAAAGTAAAATTCCAGTAAATAATGTATTACAATTAATTGCTTGAATTATTCATTAAATGGCAACATAATTAAATTTTATTATTCTTTATTTGATTATATTATAAGATGAAATTAACTAATTCATTATCCACTCGTATAAATGCAATTAAGTCAATCAATATTGTATCAGGCTTTGAATTCCAAGAACTATTGCATATGGGTTAATCATGATGCTTTATTTGTTCCATTAAATTTTAAAAAAATACTAAAATACAAAATTTCTTAAAAAATCTAAAACGAGTCATTTGCTGATTATCTGAATTTCTAGAAAACATAATCAACAGTAATACCAATGATTTGAATTCGAAGGTCATATGATATGAGAGATAAAATATTTGAATTAAATCACTTAAAGTTAAAAAAAATGATAATTGAATTATTTTATTTTTGATGACTTTAAAAAATTTCAACTACTATCTTACAACTAGGGGATATAGATGTACCATTATTTTAAATTCTCTACAAGGGACAGAACGTCCTTTGAAATATCTGGAAAACTATTCGAATTCAGATTAAAAATCGATGTATCAATTCCTTTTCGGGAAAGTTGCAGATTCCAAAGACTGCCAAGAGTTCGATGATGAATGCATTTTCGAATAATAATGGGTATTCTTCGAATGATTGATGAATGTCGACCTGGAGATGACAGTTAGCATAGCAGATGAAGAACTTCTAAGTCGAACGAAATTCTTCGAAACGAAAAGAAAATCGTTTGCAGCTTTCTGAAAACAAGTGAGTAAATTATCTGTTGCTCGAAATTCAAACTCCAAAGTTAAAGCGAATAGAAATGGAGGAAGTTTGTTCCATCGCTTATTTCAGAGAAAAGAATGTATAACTTTACATATGAGGGGATTGAAGTGAAAATCCCTTCATCTGTGTATTTGTCGCCGCTTTACATTCACATCTTTCACGAACAATGCTAGTTAGATAAGCTTATAAATGTATATTTGAGGGAATTAGATTATTCTTGGTTAGGTTCTAATAGATATATATATAATATAAAACGTTTTTAAAATGTCTTTTAAAAAAATACTTTTTAGCTAATATTTTGAATTTTGACTTTTTTATTATTATTTTAAAACATCCTTAGACCTGGATGAATAATTTTTCTCATTTTCTCTTTCATGAAAAGGTACAAAACAAATAAAATTCAAAGGAAGTCATAAATATCCTTATTAATATTTTTAAGAAATATTTACCGTATTCATAATTATTCTGACCTTTTCAAATAATCATTTCAATTTTTGGAATATGTTAAAATAGAATTAATTAATGCAAGAACATGGTTCTTTTCCAAATTCCTATTTTTTGAGAAATATCTTAGAAAGTCCTAAAAATCTTCTAATGAGAAAATTAAAAAAAAGCATTAAAATGAGAGAAAGATAAAAATAATTGTATAGTCATCAGCAATGCATTTGTTTAATACTTTAACTATGATTTTTTATTACTCAAATATATTTATATACCCACATCAAAATGAAAATTTGTAAAATGCTATATATTCAGAATCATATAGGAAGAGCGTAAACATAATTTAATTATTTTTTTTTATTTTGTAATTTTCAGTGAATGATGGTAATCAGCATTTTCTTGCTCTAAATTTAAACTAGTACTTTTTCGTATTCCATCTTGTAATTCTATATAATGAAAAACATAATAAAATTAATCAACGTTGATGTATAGGATGAATAGTTGAAATATTTACAACGAAGGAGATTATATATCTATATCCATAATCAGATATTGAGATAAAATGGGATTGTATACGAGAAAATGAAATAAGAGATTAACCATAAGCACCAGGAAACATAACATATAATAGTCCGAAGAGAAATAATTCAAAGATATATCTCGTAAATTCATTTTGTTTATATGAAACATTCTGTAGATACAGGAGAAAAATTATTAATACAACTTGTTAAGAACTCTAATTATATACAATTTATTGAGATTGTTGTATCTTGAGAAAAACTGGCAGAAAAAATTATGATCGTTTCAAAGTTTGATTCATATTTTTTTGTTTTACATTCAAACTGTAAAATTCAACCAAAATTTTTATTAATGCAGATTGTTCATAATCTGTGGTAGTTTTTTAAAAACATATTCAGCTGCTGTTTGGCTAAACAACATTTGTAATAGCATATGTTATCGTCTGAGGGAAAATAAACTGTATGCCGTATTTTTTTAATTAATCCTTGATGTAATGCAGAATTAGTTAACATGAAGTTAGTTAACATTGATCTCGATAGATGGCTCTACAAAATGTAATAATAAAATATAGTACAAAAACTCTACAAGTTGTGTTACAAAAAGTTAAACAATATTTCAAATTAATCTTCATTCACTACAGAATTATGGTGCAGTCTAAGGCAAAAATGAAGTCCAAAATAGTTCTTTTTAATTATATGTGATGCGGAATGTTTACAGTGCCACCTGCCAATTCTAATTTTAACTGAGTTTGCATTTTGATGGAATAAAATTCCCTGATTTCTGAAAACGATATATTTTTAGATTTTATAAGGCCACAAGCGATAAATTTTTATCAAATTCTACGTCTTATTTCTATTTGTAATATCAATATTTTATTTTTAGTACAACGATATATAATGAACTTACTATTAGAAAGTTTTATTTTTTTATTGACAAAATAATGATAATATTAATGGAGGTTTTTGAAATAACCTAACATGTAGTCTGTGAATTTTTTAATGGTTTTTTTAGAATAAATGAACACACATTGAAGGATTCATGTTTTCCATAATGATCCATGTTTTTTATTTCATTTTTCTTTTACCATTTCATCCACTGGCTGTTTATCAAAATATACTATTCATTCTTTTAAGTTTACATAACCATTACTTTGAATAAAATTGAATACTGAAAAGAAATTATGAACAGCTGGAAAATAATTAGAAAGACACAAGATAATTTTTTAAAAAAAACATTCTCCCTTGCTATTCAGAAGTAAAATACAGCAAAACATTTTTTTTATCATTCTTCTGCAACTAATTTTTCTTATTAAGAAATCTAGTTCAACTTCTTAATATGTTCAGGTTTTTTATCCTCTCTAATTTAAAAACAAGAGTACTAAAAGACATTATATTTCTTCATTGAAAGGAAAATACTCATTTAAAACTACAATTAAAAGAATAGACATTTATGGTACATTACAAACTATTTTTTTTTATTTTTGCTGTACTATTATAACCAAATTTCAAAGAATATTTAAAAATGTTATGTCATTTTCCAAGTTAAAGAATACTTTTATGCAAACTTTATATTTTAAAAGAATCATTATTTTCTTATAAAAGAAATTACCTTTTTCTGTCTCACTTACTATATTGGATAAAAAAATAACAAAAGAACAAATGTGCGTTTAATGAAATTCCATGAAATTTTCTTAGTAATAACAGTTAAATTTCACCTTATCTATTTTTAGCAGAAAATTTTTATTTTATTTGTGAATTGTTCTTCAAATTTTTACTATCTTTTTAAGGCCTATTACTTCTTATCGATTTACAAATAATGCAATGGTTTACTGTTTAAAGATACTCATTGAAAAATAACGGAAAGGTGTAAAGTTGTGAACATTTAAACTATTTGATGTTTCTTATATTGTGCCATCCAATTTTCAAGGCCAAAATGATGGTTCTTATTAATTTCTATGTAACTTCAAGAAATTCCTTAATTTGTAAGGTTGTAAGCATATTTATAATTTGAAAACATTTATTTATTTTTTACCCAATATATCAAATACTGTTAAGAAGTTTATTACGGAAAAAATTGTAAAATTCCAATATTTATTGTGCACCTAATATTTCAGTTGGCTGATTAATCTGTCTCAAGAATATGATAAAAAGCATAACTAAAATTGTCTGTCTGATGTCTGCTTGTTTAAGGTTATCATATAAGACATTGCTTCAGATGAAAATTTAGCATATTACTTGGATTTTAAATTGAATGACGAAAGATATATGTATATTATTGCTCAAATAATATTTTGTTTATTACTTGTATAAACTATATTATAAGCAGACGTCTATAATATAATAGAAGTTCCTAATGAATATATATTGTTTTGTCCTCCGAAATATACACAAATTGTAAATTTTGCTTAACCGCTTTCAACAACATGTCAAAAACAGATGGTAATCTTCCGAACAGACTAAGAAAAAGTTTGCATTTATATTAAAAATTAAGTTTCAATATATTGAGAATATAAAATATATTAAGAATTGAATTTCATACAGTGAGCTTGTAAACACTTAAAAATATTTTTAAAAGGTTTTGGCTTTAAAGGAAAACTGTGATAAAATAAAGTTGGCATCACTAAAAATATTATTTTAAAATATCATTATGGTATGAAGATAGTTTATGTTCAATAATATGGACAGAATTTGTAAATACATATTGAATTTTTTTTATTAATTTCCAAAAGAAGATTTAATAAATATCTTCAGCAAATATTTTTATTAAATGCTTTTACATAGATTACTTATTTTTTAGTCTAAGTCTAATGTGTAATGTTTATGAAGTTTTAAAAGCAATCGGCATCATGCATGCTGCCTAATGCAATATACAGGTACCCCACTTCCCATATTTATAATCATTTAAAATTATATTCATTAAATTGTGTTAAAGAAGTTTAATAATATTTTACATGTTTTTTTTTTCATACAGTTTCATTTATAATCCTTATTTTTGCTTTTATCTCTTGAGAAACTACTGTTAACTGTACGCAATTTTCCTTATCTAGCAATAACAGTTAAGAAAGGGGAATTTATAGATAACAAATTCCTAAATAAGAAAAGATTATCCATTGTTAACAAAGATGAGATGGATGGATTGAATGCCAGTTCAAATGTGCATTTTCATTGCAAGCCTATCGATAATGCAATAGAAAAGAAACAGAATATTGCAGAAAAAACAAGAAATCTGGTGATCCTTTTAGTATGTTAGATCTAGCAATCACAATCAAGAAATTTTTACATCCCGTTGAGTGACTGTAAAAACCAAAACACTTTTACTTTTTACTATATTACGAGTGTATTTGTATTACTACTGGGTAAATAGGGTGTTATTGAGCAGTTTTTTGATTAGCAATTAGTTTTTTAATTAACAGTATGTTCCCAGGTAGCACATCCTGTAGCATAATATTGTATAATACCGTGTGATATTAAACAATATTCTAGAATATTAAACAATATTACGAATATTGATCAATATTGCGCAATATTTGTGTGCTACTAGGGTTGTTTATTTGTTTGTTACCAATTTCTACAAGTGCGGACAACACGTGTATCACATTCTTGAATCGCACAAAACTCAGAAAGTTCTTTGTAACAATATTTCAGCACAATGTTTGCAAAAGGCAAGAATAAATGATGGCATCAGATGTATATCTTCAAATAATGGTGAAAAATATTTGTATTTTTCCGTTAGCTGGGCCCTAGCGAAAAATTGCCAAATAATATAGAATTCCACCAAATTTCTTTGCTGAGTTTTTGATTGCGCTTGGTTAACAGAAAAGTACCAAAATAATTAAAGCAATAATGGAAAAAATTTCATTCAGAAACTTTGAATTTTAGCAATCTTATTCGTTCGAAGTTCTAAGTATCTCCAAATATTAGTAAGCAAAAATTTCTGCATAAATGGTAAGAACAATTCCTTAAATATTCATAAATTAAGGTAGCAATTCTCGTTCTTATGGGTTTGATGAACAAAAGAAGATTATTTTTATATGGCGATTATTAAGTAGATATATGTTCGGATATCCTTTGCAAATTCACAGAAAATCCCTCTGTCGTCCTAAACCCTATAGTGAGGGTCTATAATGAACAATGCTTAGGTCAAGAGTGTTCAAATAATTACACTTAAAAATAGAGGAAAATTCGTTGTGGTATAAAAGTATCTCAGGCTCAAGTATTCATGGCTCCATTGAAATTGAATTTTAGACTTATATTGAGACTTTATTTATGAAATATGAAATCTTAGAGAATTTCAGAATTCTTAAATAGTGGAATCTTTTTCGCTTAGTTATGCCATTAGTTTAAGCATCATGTTAGAGAATTGGCATGGTTTTAATTTTGAATAATGAAATTAAGGGATTATAAGAAATTTCTTAATAAACCAAAATAGATAAATAATTTTGAAATATATGCAATTCATATGTAGATGAAGAAAACATATCTATATTATAGAAAAAATGGCATACGCTCTATAAAATACCTCAAATGTCTTTTTAGGTTTTATATGCGCCAAAATAAAAATGAATGTCCGTTGTTAAATGTTTAGATCTTTTGGATAGATCACAATTTAGTGCTCAATTTATATCAATTTAATTTATATGACTGGGTGGAACAAAATACCAAACCAATCCCATTTGAATCAGTATCTAGAGTACTAAGAAAAGAAGCAACATTTAAAGAAGAGCCCTTAATTTATTTAGTGCAAACACAATTAACAGAACTTTAACAATTAAGACAGGAAAGGTTGATTACATTAAAGTTAGAAATTAAAATACATAGATGGCACCAAAAGGCGAAGCCTAACATGATGTTGATACACAGCAAACATATTACCACCATAGCGTAAGATTATTTAACACTCATACTTACCAGAGACGAAGAACTCCCCTCTTTCTAGAGAAGCCAGCCGAATGCCATCATTACAGTACAATGAAACACAATTGAATCCAGAGTGTGTTCGGTATAACAGTGGAATGAAACCACTAATTAAATAACTATATGAATATAAAATAAATATATCCGCATAGTTAAAAAAGACATAAGTTCTATAAAATGCTACGTTTTTTCTGTTATATTGTGTATGAAATGTGTAAGCCTTTTGGAAAGGAAGTTAGTACACTAAATATTTCTGGCAGATGTGGATTGTCCTAGAACCGAACTCGTAGCGTTTGTGCTTGTAGCCGATTAAGATAAGCATAATACAAAAGTAATTATGTGTATATCGTCGATGTTATCTGGCTCATGAAGCTTTCACCACGTACTCTCCCGCCAGAGAGTCGGCGGTGGGACGAACAATACATTTGAGTCAAGCGTATGGCGAGTGTGTGAGAGTTGGTGTTGATGTTGGCTGTTGTAATTTAATGAACCTCACGAATTTTGCTGCCGATAGAGGGAGCCACAATAGCAATATGAAGCTGCGTACGTATGTTGCATATTCAAGGTCACGGGATCACCATTATGGCATATGCGGATTAATCTGGGACCGAACTAACAGCATTAGTGTTTGTAACCGAGTAACATAACCACAATACAAAAGTAAACGTAATAACTTGTGAATCATAGATGTTATTTGGTTTACGAAGCTTTCACCATACATAAATAATTAAAAATGTAATATTCTGTAGCAAATCAAAAAATTAATAAAATATTTAAAACATACATGCATACTTTTATTCATTCTCAATTTAGGAATGCAGCATTTTTATACCAATTTAAAATGTCGTTTTAAAATTTGCTACCCAAAGTAAACACATTTAGTTTTTATATAGTTCTTGCAAAACATAAATTCTTGTTCTTTCGTATACATATAATCCACATACTACAAACATAAAACAAAATAATATAATATCATTACATTTCTAAAAGAAAAAATAATTCTTTCTACTGGTCGCATAAAGCAAAATTGTCGAAAGAAGGCGAACAATTACCCTCAAATAATTCTTTCTAGTGGTAAAAGCTATCTTGTTTGCTATTTTTAACCTCTTTTTCTAAGACTTTTAAAAGAAATCCTCGGTGGAATTGCAATAAAAGGATTCTTAATGCACTTTCAGAAGAAAAATAAACTGATGTTTACCACTAAGCATTCTGTCTTTGAATCAATTTTAAGAAATAATAATATCTTAAATGAGGTGAAACTTTCTCTTGGGAATTCAACAAGAAAAAAAGTATTTTCAGTCTGAAGATTGGAAAGAAAACACTTTAAAAATAAAAGGGCTTTACCTCATAATAGCGTGTGTTATTATGCGTTGTATGAGAATAAACTAAAGGAATTTATGAAAAGGACTTAAAATTTATTTAAAGAAATACTGAAAGATTTACAACATTTTCAGGTTTTTAAAAAAGTCTTTTCGTATTAATTTTTATGGTTTATGGTGTTGTTGAATGCTTATTTTTGAACATATATGAAATTCTTTAAACATATTTACCTGAAAATATTATATTCAATCAGAAAAAAAGGAAAAACTAAAATTTGCTTGTAATATGATGCATTTGTAAGATTTTAATGAATGATTTCCATTCAATTTTAAATAAATGGTGCAAGTAGTAAAAGTGTTTTTTTAATCCCATAATGTGAATGATATCTTATCTACCCGAAGAATATATATGTATTTTATTATTGACCAACAACACGAGATTCTGTATTCTATAATTTAATTTAGACTTTTTGAATGTAAAAGTGGAATTCAGAATTAAAAATTAATGAATATAAATACCCTCATAAAAATACCTTGCACAGGGTGGGTATGATTAAAGGTCCCTAATAAACAACATTCGACAATACAAACGGACGAGCTGACTGTAAGGAAATTGGTATAAAGGCTATACACGAGATGCACTCACAGAACTTCAAAAAATAAATTTTGTTCCAAAATGCGCATTTTCAGGGAAAAAATTAAATTTTAAACCATAAGCGCTCAAAATTGAATACAGAAACAATATTAACAAATCAGAAAAAGAATTGTGAGTAAAAAATTTAAACCGTAAAAAAACTGTTAATTCTAATAAAAAATAATGTCGATATTAATATGCTTGCAATTAATTAGAAGTTAAGATTCTAACAATATGTTAAGATTCTAAACAAAACAGACTTGCAGTCATTATCATGGTTGATGTTGATTTTCTGGCTATAGATATATGGTATTTTGTTGAGATATTGATTGACTCCATAACGTTTCATGTGCCAAGCCTAACAACTAATCAGTTACGATCTGCTGTTGAACACACTGCCCTTGACATTAAACGATCTCCATAAAACTTCATGTGTTTAGCATCACAAGTTATCAATTACAATATAATGTTAAACACATTGTCCATCGGTTTGAAAAGAACTCCATAACGCTTCATGTACCAAGCATTACAATTGATCAGTTATATCTGCTGTTGAACACACTGTCCATAGACTAGAAAAGAACTCCATATAGCTTCATGTACCAAGCCTAGCAACTAATCAGTTACTCTCTGCTGTTGAACATAATGTCCATGACTTAAAAAGAACTTCCTAAAGCTTTATGTGCCAAGCATCACAACTGATCAGTTACGATCTGCTGTTGAACACACTGTCTATCGACTAAAAAGAACATAAAACTTCATGTGCCAAGCATCACAACTTATTAGTTACGATTTGAGATTGAACACATTCTCCATCGACTTAAAAAGAACTCCATAAAACTTCATGTGTCAAGCATCACAATTGATCAATCACGATCTGCGGTTGAACTCACTGTCCATCGACTTGAAAAGAACTATATATCGCTTTATGTGCAAAGTATCACAAATGATGAGATATGATATGCTGTTGAACATACTGTCCATTGACTTGAAATTAACTCCATAACGCTTCATATGTCAAGCACCACAGCTGATCAGTTATGATCTGTGGTTACACACATTGTCCATAGAATTGGAATTTTGCAGGGGAATAAGGGGGGCGATATGGAATGCCTTTCCATACATCTTCCTGGGCATGATTAACAGATGTTCCTCTTAGGCAATTTCGTCTCAATATGTTCTTTTTTCTGCAATCCGAACGGTTCTTCTCAAGCAGTGTACTGCTATTTTCACTACCTTTGACTTAATATGATTCGATTACAAGGTGATCAGGAACTAGTCAGTAATATTCTTTCTATATTCCGTTTTTGTCTTTTATTGAGTTAAAATTAGTGTTTTTCTTTAAAAAGGCCCCTCTGAAGAACATTTATTATTTTTTTTTCAAAATTCCGTGATCGCATCTCGTGCATAGTCTATACAATAAATTTCATTTCAATCTTTTCACCCGTTTGCATTGCAGCATGTTGCTTGTAAGAGGAGTTTAATATAACCACCTGTATAAGAAAACAAGCCAAACAGATAGAGGATTAATTTCAGGTAGGAATCGAGAGTTTCCTCGTCCAAATCCACTAATTTATCACAACTTTTACCGCCACATATTTTAGCATTTTATGTATATAAATTTATCTACCAAAGCCATTCTATTTTTTATTATGTTCCAATAAAATTTATCCATGCATTAAACATGCAGAGATGAAGAAATCAAGGCCTTTCTTTTTTTCGTGTATCGAATATAGATAGCAGTATATTTTCCAGTAAATTAAGTAATTATTTTATATGGATTAAAATTCAAGGCTTCTTTTGTATTTTTGAAAAATCGGGGATTCGAAATCTTCAAGCGAAAACGTTGAAAGAATGATGTTAGAATAATAATAGACATTCAAAGATTGATGAATTGTGCTATTGAAAATAGCTCTTCGCAAAGCAGAAAGAACAAGACATTATAAGAAAAATCTCCTGAAGCCTTCAAAATCTTTTGAAACGGAAAGTTAGTCGGGCATTGCTTTCGGAAAAAAATACGGGAATAAATTATCTGTTACTTGGAATTCATAGTTACAAGAGTTGAAAGTGAAAGTTAAATCCATTGCTTTTTCTAAGCGAATAGAATCAATATATTTCCTCGAATGAAGAATTTCGGGAAGAAAATAAATGAAGTCAATGTTTATTAAATCTTTGAGCTGTCCCCTTATAATAATATTAGCCAAATTCACTAATTTCATGCAGTTCTTCAGAAATATTGATGATTATTAGGTGTAAATAGAAATGAAAGTTATTTTACATTATAGAAAATATCTTTGTCTTTCCTTATAATAAGGTGATTGTTTTAATATTTATTTGATTAAATATGTACAATTCTATCCACTTAAAATTATTTATTACAAAGATGTAAAAAGTCTTAGAAAAAGGAAAATAAAAAAATATTTAAAAAAGATTAAGAAATCTGGTATACATATTTTAATGTATCATGTCAGAACATCATTTCTTAAATGGCCAAGTACCACGGGCTCGTGAAAGTTAAATTATATTTTTATTCCTTTTAATTGTTTCATTGAATGAGTCACTTTGGTATTGCTAACTATCTAAAAAATTTTGTCTCGCACTTATAGTTTGAAAAAATATAATATTTCTTATTTATTTCATTTCATGTAATCACATACTAAAAATGATATGTTTCCATGTATTTACAGTCGACATTAACTTATTTTTTAATTAATAGCTTTTATAAAGGCAATGACACCGCATTATTAAAAGCTGGTTTTTTGAGATTTTTACTTTCTAACAATTTTTATTTTTCGCCTCTATGGATCAAATTTTTATTTTTCGCCTACGGATTTTTGTTGACACCAAAACCCTTCTCACAAAAACCACATCATGTTCTGACATGATAATAAAATCTTGTACGTTTTTATAAACCATAAATATTATCTAGAAGATATAAAGAACTGCGCTATTAGCTTAAACAAACAACTGGATTTATTAGAAAGAAGCAAATAGCTACAGCACGATATTAAAATAATTAGTTCATATATAAGTTCTTTTAAAGTTTATTATCATTATTAAGTATAAAATGAAATCATATTATTCCACTTCAATTAATTTTTTAAAGAAATGAATCCACTTTATACTTTAAAAATTATCCTCATGTTATTTCACAAAGATTCTTGTATAACATTTTGATCTTGTGTAGGTTAATAAGATTTTAACTTGTATTTTAAATGTTGCCAACCCTAAATAACTAAAAATTCAAATATTTACGCTGATTATAATTTAATAATTTAATTTGAGATCATAGTTGGAATTGAAAAATGTAAATGGATGTTTCTTGTCAGGAAAGGCTTTTATGAATAACACATATGATATTCAGCAAAAAATATAAGAGCCTGATAAATTTTATGTAACATAAATTTTATTTCAAAATTAAACAAAATATGGTAACATTATCCGTTTTTATTAATGTTTTAGGCTTAAAATTCGGCAAAACTTATTTCGAGTAGAGATAATTAAAATGATTTAAAAACTCTTTACAAATTACTTTCGGGGCCCATAATGAGTATTAATCATATTAAAGAGTTCATTAAGTAAGCAAAACTCTTAATACTGCCTTGCATTACGAAAGAAAAATAATGTAAATAAAAAGTAGAATTATTTTTGCGAATTAGAGAAGTATATTAATTTTCAGCAGCTGTATTTTAAAAATACATTTAAACCTGTACTAATTTACATACTCATGTTTTCGGTACAATTTTTTCAAAACGAAAATTTTAGCCCTTTAATTGCACATTAAAGGATACAGAAATGATAAGAATCTTGGAAAAAGAATTAATATAGCCTAACCTGTTACCTCTACATGACAACGGTATTTAAAGCTATTACAGGAATAAGAAGTTTAAAAAACATCGGAGCATTACTTACTTAGTATTCCTTTTACAAAGCAATGATAAAGTCTCATTTTTTAGTTCGACTAGCGAAGCATTTGAAATAAAAGTCGTACAATGTTGTTTATGAAAAAAAAAAAAACTAAATTACCAGGCAAGCAATATATGAGGGAATTTTAATTTGCTGTGCTACAATCGTGAATCTCTAGAAAGCACTTTTAACGACGCACTAAAACTAAAATTGTTTTAAAAATCTAAAAAAGGTAATCACATTTAACTCCTGACTTCAGACAATAGCAGTGCCATAAGCTATTCTATTTTTAAATTATTGTTCTCATTGGAGTCACAATAAAAGATTCTAAAACACATTTGGACAAGAAAATTTATGATGATTCTTACATTCAAGTAGTACATCAAGGCGTCTTAATTAGTTAAGTTTCGCTAATATTTATTAGCAAAAAATAATAATAACTCAAATGGAAAAAAAATCTCTAACATCAATCAAATGGTTAATATTTACATTAACGCTTGTAAGAAATATATATTTAAATGAAATTTAAAATTCTATTTTAAATTTCGTATAATACACATATTACAAGAAAATAAATTTAAATATGAATCAATGATGAAATTTTGATTCATATTCTTTTATGAATCAATAATAAAATTATTCAGACATTTAAATTAAAATAAGAAAGACATATTTACAGAGATTCTTCATGGAAGCAAAATGTATGCCGTTTGAACTAACGTTCCAAATTTTAATCAAGAAAGTATAAAAGTATGTTTTGTCAAAAAGTTGTATTGATTATAGTTAATAGATCACGATATTAGCTTTAGCTGTATAGTGATAATTAAATTCACAATACATAAGTAAAAGAATTAAATCTATAGTCAGTGGTTTAAATTGTATTCTTTTACATAGAATAACTTATGCTCATTTTAGTTTCAAAAGCATAGGAATTTAGAAAAATAAAACTTTTTTATGAAGATTACATTAGGAAATTCAAATAAAATTGCTAATTATATAATTCTGAATTAAATTATCTGTAATATAATGTATATAAATAATCTCTCAATACTTATTTGTAATAAAACTTAAGAAAACATAAATGTTTTTGAATTTATATTTTGAACTGTTGAATTAAAAAAAAATACTTTGTAGAAGTTGTCAGTTGTCAGTTTTTTTAAATATATTTTTGATCGAAATTGAACATATTTATATTATTTAGTCTTATCTATAACTATGCCTTATAGATTTTAAAGTGAAAATTTTAAAATATTGGAAAAAAATATTGGATGATTTTTCCCTACATTTAAAATATAGACATAGTATTTTGGAAATAAGCAAAGCAATACTTTGTTACATGTTTGGAACACGGAAGTCTCGTGGAAATATTTCAGCTCGTGGTTAGTTACCTTATTAGTTTAGTTACCTTGTTCTGCCTAAGTACCATCGTGAAAGTAAAGATGGTACAAATTGGTCAGGGACAAACCATGTTTTGGTGCGGGTGTTTGGAGACAATCTCAGCTCAGGTATCTTCATTGTTATCTGACTTTTGTTCAAAATTACTGTATCCGTCCGAAAAGGTCCCTAGTGTTACTTTAAAATGAGTATTTAATATGACTGAATTGATTGTTGCATTAAAAAAATATTCAATAACATCTAATAGATAAGGAAAGTTCTTATTATGTTAAGAAAAATAAGCCAAATAATCGAAATTTGAACCTTAATAGATGGAGATCAATTTATGAATAATTTTTAATGTTGAATTTAAGTGTTTTGTGGCATAAAGTAATTGATAATATTTATTTCGTAGAAAGAAGAACGAATTATAATTTCTTCAAATCTACATTATTATTATTTATTGATGCTTCTAAACAAGCTAATAAGTTTAACAACATTACCGAAAAAAATCGAAATTATCAAATTTAAGTTTACTTGAAAAGGCTGGGAAAATATACTTGTTTAGCTTAAAAAATAAAATTTTCTTTCTGTTTTCGGCAACAAGGGCTCTCACCTCTGTAAGACTAAGACGATGAAAATGCAGTTTGAATATCAAAAAGCATTCCTTCAAAGATTGATGAAGCCAAGGCACAGAAGTGACAATTCACACACGAAATAGGAAAAGAATAGAAAAAAAAAATTATTTCCTCATTCATAATTATTCAAACCGTATTGGAAAATTGGGTGTTTCCTTTTAATATAAAGTGTGCATATTATTCTTTAAACAGTTTGAAGACTATGAAATTTAGATAAGGAAAATTGGTGGATGTTAAATCTTTCCCTATTCGACCAAAAGTACCAAAAAATGTTTATCAAGAAGGGGAGAAAAAGTTTAATGTCACCATTTTTCAAAAAAATCTATTGCATCACTTTTATAAGAACAAACATTTTTTCCCTTTAAATAGTAATATGCTGTTCAAAATATGCCAAAAATTCTTGTGAGTTTGTCCTTTACTTAGAAAGACATATGCTGCAAATCTTTAAGAATAAAAGT
>JAOUZG010031333.1:2823997-2839168 GCA_026289955.1 Argiope argentata
TTAGCTTTTCAATGATACTGATGCTTTGACCTATAAATTAAAACTCTATTTTTAATGAATTTTTAAACATTCAAATTTATCGTTTTTTTCAACAATTTATTTCACATAAAATAAAAATAATTTTTTTTTCTTTTCGAGGATATAAAATAAATCAGCTTATAACAATATGCTGCCTATAGATTTCAGAAGTTCTGATTAAAAAAATAAGTTAATTACTACCAAAAATAAAACAGAAAAATATAATTTTCATCACGTGATTATATGAAATGAAATAAATAGGAAATGTGATATTTTTTAAACAATAAATGCAAGAAAAAAATTTCTTGAACGTTTGCAATATCAAAATTATTAATTCAATTAAAGAATTAAAATGAATAAAAATACATAATAAAAATATATTATAAAAGTGTGACAGTTAAAACAGAAAAAGAATTTTTCAAAAACCTTCATTTCCATTCCATTCCATTTTAATTTAAAACTGAATTTTGCGTGCACTGATAGAAAATCAGAGAGAGACGCGGAGTTCAAAGATAGGACAGATTAAGGCCTATATAATAGTGCAAGTGAATCATATGGCTATCGAAATTTAGAGCTTAAAAAATATTTTGCTGAAAAACTTATTATGATACTAAGTTAAAATTCATCGAACCTTTTTGTCCGAATAAATATTGACGAATCGGCTGGTCGCCAAATGCGTCTAGTTTATAATAAATAGAAAATTATTATATAAACATTTATTTGTATTCAACAAAATTCGATTATTGAATTTCATATTGCTTTGAATAATGAAATGAGTAAATGTCCAATTATAATTAATAATAATGAATAATATTAATAATAATTAATAATATTAATAATTAATAATATTAATAATTAATAATATTAATAATAATTAATAATGAATAAATGTCCAATTACAATCAATATTTTGCATTAAAACAAAGTTAGTCTTAGATATTAATGAAATTAAACAAATGCATTAAAGGCTGAATTACATACATTCTATTTAAACCTATTACAAGGCTGCGAATTCAGAACTTAATAATGAGTACTGATTAACATGCATACTTAAAAATTAAAGTAAATGAATGCCATTACAAAATAAAAATTAAAAATTACAGTGTTTTTATATATCTGTAACATTGCTGCTGATAATTAGTACCATATAAAAATTTTAAAATGTCGTCTAGAAGAAATTTTAAGCCTAATAAAATAACTCTAGAAAGATGTGCTTAAAATAGATCTTATACTATAGTACCATGTTTCAGCAGATTTGGGCATTATTCCTTGCCGTAAAAGGACACCAAAAAGTAGATGTTTTTTTTATATCTGTATTTTTCCAATTTAATACTTTCAAGGATGTTGTCAAATTGGTTTTGTTGAAAAAGGCTTCAACACATTTATTTGCTTCTTCCATAATGTAATTTATCACTGTGTTACGAAAAAAAATTCTGAAAAACATTATCGAATCATCTAAATCCCAAGGGAAATTTTTTACCAATCCAAGGGAAGTTTTTTACCATGCATACTAAGAGTCGAAGTAAATTGAAAATTTGGAGGAGCATTGGAAGGTGCTTGCAAGTCAATAGGAGATCTACAGCGAGCTGCATTCAAAGTATCATCATCAGATTCACTTTCCGATTTAGAGTATTAATCTTCAGAAGATAAAATTAATTCATCACAGTCAGAATCGTTAGAATTTAAATCCATAATAAGCTCAACAATTTTCGCATAAATATAATGTTAATTAAATTTAGTGCAAGAAATCAATAGTAAATTTCAGTAATATAATAAAAAAGCTTGATGATATATATTTCATAAAGGTAATCAACACTTATTTAATTAAAAAATATTCGAAAGGTCAACTCAAGTTCCCTAAGCAGTGCACTTCACTCGAGTTTCTAGACCTTTCAAAAAGAAAATTATAGCCAGGAAAAATTAATAACCTTTGGAATTAAAATCTAAAAATAAGAATCCTATTGAATGATTACATAAGTCAAACTGTTATAAAAATACCAATGAGAAATTAGAATTTGACCATGTGACCAATATGAAAGCAGAGGCAAATAAAAGTGATAACGGATTTATTTAGCGATCCCTTTGCCCTCATGTGAAAGACCTTTTTATCATGCCAGAACATGGTATTATTTTTGAGATGAGGTTTTTGGCATCAACAAAAATCTGTAAGCGAAAAATAAAAATTTTATTATCTGCACGATTGATGTAAAATATATTTCAATTAGATAAATTAATACACAAATTTCCAATTAGTTAATTTATTTTTTTTAGAGTTACACCGGAAAATTTTTAATTAAAATTTTTAACATGCTTTAAGAATTAATAATTTACGAAAATATTAGCTTTTAAATTTTTAAAAGATATTTGTGAATATTATTTTTGCTTTGATAAAAAAATAATTACAAATTATAAGAAGATTTTAACATCAAGAGAACTCCGATGATGCATCTATGACTAGACCACCAATAACTTGCTGCTTTACCACAGCAACATGATTCCCAAACCCGAATTTTACCAATTAATTCTATAATAAAAAATTCACAATCCTCTGTATTTATCTTTATATATAAATTAATTATGATTTAGCACAATATTCAAATTTTTGTATTGCCATTTTTAAGCCACTTTTCTCCCATCTGAGTTTTATGACTGGAAGAAAAGATCATTTAAATGAAAAACTCTGATCATCCTTCGCAAACTTCAAAACTATTATAGATTCATTAATATCTATAATTTTTGTTTGTTTTAATTAATGGACTAAAATGTGTAGCAATTATTTTTATTATTTCAATGAACTAAAAACCTAATTTTTCACTCACGGTTTTTAAACGTTGCTGAAGTTATGATTACGTACTCTAAAAGGTTTTTAATTATTATTTTATTGAGCATCCATCTTTTGAAATTCACATGCAGAGAAATATTGTAAATGAAATTTTTTAAATTATCCAAGCATGATGAACATGGAAGAAACGTTCTGAAAGGGGTAATTTTTAATTGGTCGATACTTGCAGCTGTCTCCTTTTTATCTACAAGATTTCACAATTTATGAAGTTTCACAAAAATTCATAATGTTGTAATTTAATAAAGTGGGTACAGTTGAAATTTTGATTCCATTGCTGAAGTTAAATGAAGAAAAGGTTTTTAGCAATATTTGTTTGCAGAAAAATGCATAGATTTATGAAAATATTACTGCGCAAACTGTGAGTAATTTTTACAAATAATTGGGACAAGTTTAAGAATGATATAATAAATTGACATTCAAAATATTCACCTACTAAAAATAAGAATGAAATGATAATTTTTAAACGATATAAGCCATTTTAAGAAATGGGTGCTTTATTATTTTTTCTTATTTCAATATTAAAATTAATTTTAAAAACTTATTATCTCAACTTACATCTTAATTATTTCAAAATAAGATAATAAGTCAAAAATATCTAAATTAATAATATTTTAATAAACATATTATAACTAAAATATTTACTTGCTATACATTGACAAAAGATTGTTTTATTAAAAAAAATTGAAAAAAAATTTCCACATTTTTATTTTAAAATTTTTGATAACAGCTATATATTTTCAAAAATGAACGTAGTATTTTTAATATTAAGTGTTGAAAAATATTAATAAATTTTTTATATTCTATTTTAATCAGTGTACCATATATATCCTTTTATTTTAATTTCCAATGCCAAATATGCCAGCAAAATGCTTAAAACTAAATACCGGGAAAAACTAAGTAAGATTCTCTGAGTGTTGGCAAAAAGAAAGTATTATGTTCGTAATGCAATTTGATGAATAATAATTCCTCTAAATAATTCATTAAACATTTTTTTCAATTTTTTACACAAATTTATAAAATCATATTGCTGGATTTTTTACATTTATTTTTGAACAAATTATATTTTCTGAAGACATTACAAATTAAAAGAGAAGATCTTAGTTGCTCAGAACGAAAACCATATTCTTATTTGAAAAACCGCCCGGTAATTGTCGTGCTTCGACAGATTTACGACTCAAATTGTCACTCTGTTCCCTGGGACACACGATTCCTCGTATTTCGGGTGGTATTATTGTTAAAAAGCGGGGTAGATTACCCCCCGCTGTTACTGCTCGGGGGAAAGCAAAACACACCATGCCGGTTTAGGAACGTCCTGACAACTTCTTCTCTTGTAAATTGTGTTCAACCTTTATTTTGACCGCTGCCGTTTTAAGAACATACTTGCGCTAGACAGCCGACGCTCGATGGGTTAACATAATTCAGAGGAAAATAGTCTCAGAAGTACTTAAAGTTGCAGAACAATTTAAACTTTTAGAATACGCCTTTCGATAGCTTATTATTAAGGCAAAGAAACTTTTAGAACTATTATTGAAGATAAAGAATTAGATATCTGCTCTTTCCAAATTCCAATCAATAAAGGAATAAAATAATAAAAATCTGACCATTGCATTTAAATGCGTTTTTCACGTAAAGGCATAATGTATGTCATTCTACATTAAAAATAACACATAATCTCTTAGACCATAATTTATAATGATATATTTAAAAATTAATTTTGGAATTGATCTTACATTGACTAAATTTTGCTATACATCAAACAGCATTGGTACACAGAATATTAAGAGATTATTTATTTTAGAATAGCTGTTGCTAAAGTAAAATATTTTGTTATAGTTTACTGTCAATCTTTGCGACATTTTGGGTTAGTCTAACTTTGGGTTAGTCAGAATAACAGAGTGGTTATGGGACCAGTAATTTAACCTGAAGTACCGAAGTATTAGAAAATCATATTTGTTTATTAGCTAATTTGATATATTTGCCTTGTGCATCAATTTTAATCCCTTTATTAGTTTGCTGCAAATCGATCCGATATTATAATGTTCTACAGCTTATTTTTTTGTTATCTTTTGCTTCAGAAACATATAATTGTTCAACTTCATTTTAAAAATTTATTTTACTCTTATTTATATGGAAAATTCCATATTTAATTTGGGAAATAGAAACGACTTGTTGATAAATTATATTTAGGAAAGGATTTTTTTGTCTACTATTAAAAAAAGCATATTTATCTGTTCTTAAAGAAAATGTAAATAAAGGGTATCATTACTTTTTAGAAGAGTTTAGGACATAATAAATACAAACCAAAAAATATTAATTTTTAAATTATAATAATAAAAAGATTTGTATATTTTGTTACGCACAAGACCGTTAAGTTTAAGCTTTAAAGAGAAGAAATATTTTAAGTATTAAAAATTATTTCCCCTTGAAATCAAATTCTGTAAAAAGTTCAAAAATGTTTCACCTTTATATTATCCGTTGCGTAGTACGTATTTTAGTTTCCTGGCTTGCATTTTACAAAAAACAAACAAACATTTATTTTGAAATTCTACAGAAGCGGAAAAAATGTTACGATAGTGGAAAAAATTAAAATCCTTAAGGCATGCAAGTCAGAATAATTTTACAATTTTACCTCATAAGCTTATACATTTCTTGAATTATTTTTCTCAAAATTCAAATTTCTAGTTTCATATGCACGGATTAAATTCTTGGAAAATTTGTCGTTGAAAGAAAGGATAAAAACTGAAAAGTATTTGAACTGAAAAGTCTATTAGTATGGATGTCTAATAATATACATCTCATTATTTCATGAAGTTTTTAGTCCTTATTGAATATTTCTTATCATAAATGACATGAAATATCATGTTTTATAATTCAAATTTCGTTCCGTGCAGCGCCATAATAAAATTACAATTGAATTAAATTTAATCGTACACATATAATTATTTTTTTAGAATTTTAAAATAGTTATTTTAAGGAGGGAAACTTAATTGTATATCCGCTCATAATAGCGAATAAACGAATGGAAATCCGATATGAAATCACTTCTTTACAAGCACGTAAAAATTTAAGATTGATAAAGGTCTGAATCACAAATTTTAAGATTAAAATTAACTGATTATTAAAAATAACAAACCTGTTTTCCAGTTAATCGTTTATTTTATAAAACGTTTGGAATTACTAATTATAAATTTTATTTATTTAATTTGTGTATTCTTTATGATGAATATATTGATTGTGATGTTCACATAGAAATTAAAAATTATAATAAGCATGGAAAACAAACAAAAAAGAAATATTTATTTTGAAATGTCAAAGAATGTTAATGAAAATTTAATAGGATAAACCTAAGTTATTAAAAAATTAATTTCAATTATTTCAATGTGTTTTAGATTTTTTATTGTAATTTTTTATGAAATTCAGCTAAGCAAATTAAAATTAATTTCTATTATTCACAAAGCAAATTGCTATTTTCTTATTTTGACATTAATTCTAATAGAAATACTTATATTTGCACTTCTTTATCAAATAAGGAATTATGTGACATAAAATAAAAGAGATGAAATTAAATGTTTTTCTTATTCAACTGTAATATTTAGCTTTAACTTTATTTATTCATCAATTTTCAATATGAACGTTATTCTTCTATTCTGTAAGAAAGGTAGAATTGAGCAAACTCAATTAATTTTATTTGCATTTCAATCCTTTGTTTAAAAATTGAAAGATTATAAGTGGGAGAATTATAACTAATTTAATTCAGTTTTGAAAAGTACATTTAAAGGATTAAAGTTATGTTGATTATTTTTAAAAATCCTGATAATTGCTATTCGGAAATAAAGGAATACAGATACATCAAAATTCTTTTTTAATAATTATTCATATTTAATTCTAACTAGTTTCTAAGAATGACTTCAATGATAAATTGTTCTACTAATAATTAAAGGTAAAAAGAATTTGGGAATTATAATGAAATTCTAAATATTCTAAAATAATTATTTATATTTGTATGTTTTATGTATTTTTAGGTTACATTGTTATATAAAACAACGATTTTTATTTTTTATAACAATGTAACCTAAAAATACATAAAATTAATCTTCAGTTTATTGAAATTCCTATTGTTCTTCCTATTTTAGAAATGTTTGTGTAAGCTATAAAGATTTTAACTCAAAGTTTTTATTTGTATTTTAAAAATTATTTTAATTATTGTTTTAACTTAAATTTATTGCAATAAAAATATTTTCAATTAATTTGAAATTTAATTTTACTTTCTTGAACATAACTCATATATGTTGACAAAAATATATAATTATATATATATATATCTTGCATTTGTTGAGAATCATGAGAATTTGGTTTCAAAAAGAAAGAAATTTATGAATATAAAAAAAAGATATTTTTGAATGCAAAATATTATCTTATTTACTATTAACAAAATACTAAGTAATTCATTGTAGGAAAGTCCGCAAAATTCAAAATAATAGTTAAATTTACGAGGTTTTATTGATCTAAATTTTGTTTGTAATTGATGAGTTTAATTTGCAAGTTTCGTTAATAAGTTAATAAGTTTTAAATTTTTTATATTTTTTTAAATCAAAATATATTTAATTCTAATTGTAAGCACTGAACAACTATTATAAACTTTAGAATTTATAATAATAAAACGTAAAAGCATTTTAGTATCAGAATAAAAATACTATATTGTTTTTGAAATTGTGTGTGATTTTTATTTTAATAAAACAAATTCTGATATATCTGATTGCAAATTAAGTATACAAATAATTAACTATCAAAATAATAACTCTAATATTAAATTACATCGCGCATTATTAAGAGTTAAAATTTTGAGGTGAATGATTTTGCGTTAAATATGTTTTCAAAATCTGTGAAGAGCAAAACCGTAAAACCTTAATTATTATCAAAATTCAAAAATAAACAAAGAGAAATATAAATTTAAAATTTATGTTTAATTTATTGGACATCTGAAAAAAATTCTGCCTCGTGAATCCTTTTTTTTTTATTTAACAGTTAGAATTACTCTCTTATGTCTATAACATATTGAATGTTAAGTCAACACTTTTTTGAGTGAATAAATATGTAATAAAGGCATTTTTGATATCCATAAAAAATTAGTATGATATTGCCAAGATTCTTAAATGAGTAAAAAATATAAATTTAAATTTCATATTTTAAAACCATTGCGATTTGTATATATTTGAGCTGTTTCTATTAATTTAGGCAGTTAAAAATAATTAGAGTCTTTCATAAAGTTTTTCTAAACATTTTTCACAATTTTACCTAACATAACCCAGTACCTAAAAAAGTTCTAGAATAAAATCATTGATCGACTAAAGGGTTAACAATATTCGCCTTCCCATTTAACCTCCAACACAATGCCAACATTTCATTTTTTCTTGCTGAAATTTATTAGACCATGGGACATCAGTTTTAGTGACACCGTTCATTTTAAATATCCGCTACAATGCCAAATATCAGTTACTGAGACATGGTCCTTTGTTTATCTCCATCGATTGCCAGTCAAGTACTCGGACGTCCAGAAGTGATGTCCAAAGCAGGATGTCGAAGCAGAGGAGCTGTAGCGGCTTTTGTTGGTCAGAAGTTGGTGCCAAAGTTAATAGCCTGCAATCTATTATTGGACGCTGTCATTTGAAAGCAATTGGCTAATGGCCCACTTACACTTCATTAAAGAACACGGAAGTCATTAAACAACCGCCTTTGCTAAACAGTTAAAAGTGTTGCGTAATTCAAAGATTAAAGGCTATGTTGATTTAGAATTATTCCAGTGAAATTGGTTTCAGGGTTAGGGCCATATATACGGTTCCTATATCTAGTTTAGCTAAACTCCAAACAATGGCACCTATTTTAACAAATCTTAGCTGAGCCATTCTTTTTCTTATAAATGAATATTTTTAGTCGAACAAGTTATTTTAGATGTAGTTATATAAATAATAATAAAATATATGATATAATCGATTGTAAAAAAATAATTTATAATACGATCATTAATATTAATTTTTGGGCTTGGAGCAACATTCTGAAAATTAAATATAGTGAACTACCTACAGAGGATCGGAATTGCATACTTTACAATTTCGCTCTATAATTCTTTCTTTTTCCTCTACTTTTTTTTCGTTTGAAAACGCCCAATATTTTTTTTCTTTTGTTTTATATCAAGAAGATCAAAAATTTGAAAATTCAAATAAACTTAAGCAATAATATGTAAACTATTTTGTAAATAATATGATTAAATATTACAAATTACTTCAAATCAACGTTATAGATGGACAATGCTCATTGCAAATAAATGAAATTTTATAAAGTGAATCAGAGAGTTATATTCTAAACATACACAGTTATTTACAACAATTTTCTATATTCTAATCTTAATAATTTAAATAAAGATAAAAATCTTAAAACTTAGCTAGGGACATTTAAAGAAATTATTGGTGTCTAGTGTTCCACTTAACATCTTTAGGAATTGAGCAGTATGTAGCGATTGAAGGTCGCGGTACGAACCTGCGACGTTTGGGCCTGTCGCCGAGTAATATACCGATCGAACAAAATGGACCCTTCAACTCGAGGGATATTATCTGGCTTATAGGGCTAACGCTACACAGTAGCCTTCAGGGTACGGTCCCCTGCGCACCTTAAGGACAGAAGTCTTAATTCTGGCAAACACATGTCACAGCCTTTTTACGGGACAAACTTCATTCGTGCATTTCATTCATTCATCCACAGATCGTAATTTAGAACTGGAACAGAGAAAAATCACCTCTGAACAAGTATCCCTAGACTTTCTATTCATGACAAGGAGGACTTTGTGACCACGACAGATTTAACGTGCGCCATCCACTACACACTTGGAGTTTTCGGTTGGCTTGTTCGAACTCGCAATTCAACGGATGCGAATTCAACATCTTACCAACCAAATTATCTAGACACCACATTTAGAGAAAAAGTAATAAAAAATTATTTATGTTTATACCCTATAAGAAAAAACGATATAAAATAAGTATAAACCTTTTAATTCTGATAAAAAATATAATATGTAAAATAACGAAAGAGTTATAAATAGTTACTGTTTTCACTTATACATTATATTTAAAATCAGAATATTTAAATATTTATTAGTTTTGTTTCATTTGGGCATTATTTGTAAAATAAATATTGTAATAAATTCTTAGTTAGCACTAAGGAATAACTTTTATGAGTCAGAGCAATTTATACATATTGTTACATTTATCCTACAAAATTTACAATTTACGACGGCTGACGGCAAATCTAGCACAATTTGATCAATTTTAGTATATTTCATGAAATTATAAGGAATGAAATCGCAAATTCTCAGATATCTGATTCAAAATAAATAAAAATAAAAACGCTATTAACTGTTCATTTCAATTAAAATAATGGTATTTCTTCTTAATTTTAATAAAAAATATGCATATAATACAAAAAGGAATAAAAATAATTTTTTGAAATCTTAGCATATCGGAAATTTTATAAATATACCTTCCTCACATTTATTAACTTGAAAATAATTGTAATTTTGTTAGAATCAGTTTTTTTGTCGCTCTTAAATCAAAGAGCCTTTTTTATTCTGATATATATTGCAGACAGAAGCTTCTTTTTGAGTGACATTTTTTTCGATTTCGGTATATAGATAGATAGATAGATAGAAATTTCCCCAAAAAACTATTCCATAAGTAAAAACAGGAAAAAAATAATACGAAATTATTGTTGCATTTATAGTACGAAATGAATGTTTCAATGAAAAAGCAAAATCAAAGCTTTGCTTTTTCATTGAAATGTCCCACCTTGAAAAAATTGTAAGTCTCAGGATTTCAAATTAGAAAATTAACACACAAGTTAACCTGAAACAGGAATCAGAATGACTCCATGCTGTTCATTAATTCTGATTATCACGTGGTGTTTTGTCTTAGAATATAATTGCTTCTTCATTATTTTCAAGTTGTTGTTTCGGCAGTACATCGGCAAAAGCCTCAACAGCCGAATTATTCTTTTTCAAAGTCTTTGTTATTATTAATAAAGCCATTGACTCAATGTCTTTGAAACCGCCTTTAATTTGAACATTGGAAAAGTAATGAAGGAATTGTCTTGTACATAATATTTTAAAATATCATATTCTTCATTCCTGTTTGTTGATTTTTAACAATTATGAATAAAATATAATTCCATAATATCTGAAAGATGCAAATAGACATTAAATGATTGTTTAGTTTTTACCTATAACATCTTTCAAGCATTTAATATTATAACATTTTGCATTATTAATATTAATATTTCTTATATTAGTTTTTGGTAACTATATGATTTTCAAAAGATATTCTGTTTCTAATATAACTTTTCATGCAGTTTATATTACAAAGAAAAAATAACTATCGAGCTATTTTGACTCTATTTTTTTTTACCTTATGTGGAAATATTTTCCTCCATTTAAAAGGACAGGTTGTAACAATAAAGGCTTAAATGAATTAGAGAATTAAAACCTAATTTAGTTATTCTTAATTTATTTATATACAATACAAACGAATAGAATACTAAAAAATCAATCTGTTAAAGGAACCTAATGGTAAATAATTGTTTGAAAATGTTGGGGAAACAATAAACCCTTCATCTAAACATAATGTTTCCTTATTGTATTAATAATGATTTAACTTTAATTAAAATTATAACAAAATTGGACTAGTTGTAAATAATTTTGGTATTAACATTAAATCAGTAAATTTTAATAATCAAAAGATAACACAATAAAAGACTTAAAAGTAGAAAAAAGATTCCTTCGTCATCCGAAGTAATTCACTTGTTAAAACTAATGATTACTTGAGATCACATTATGCAATTTTTAAAAGTATCCAAATGAATTCTTTTGAATCTTGAGCAAATTCTTCATCCAAGAGTCCGCATCTAAATGAAATTATATGTGTGCAAAATTAATTAGATACCTTCCGTCATACTCCAAAGACAGCGAAAGAACTAAAAAAATCAGAGAAAATTGCCGTATTCAAATAAATTTCGTCACAAATGATGAAACGTAATCCCTCCCTTGATGTAGTTAATTAAACTTTTCGGAATGCTCAACTTTTGATTGGTGTCATTAATAAATAAATAAAAAATTAGAAGAGAAATTTTTGAAAGCGAATTTTGAAGTAATTATTATAAGGGAATGAAAAATGTTTCAAGTTTATTTTTTTCGCTTATTATGATGCATCATTTTACAAACTTTGAGTTACTTATTCTGTTCATTAAATGAACGCTAACTTTAAAGATTATCTAATCAATTGATACGCATCTGCGATACTTATTAAATCTAAATAGGCTAAATTTCTTTTGCAAACTTATAAAGCTTAAATTTATCGTTTGCATATGTAGTAGCATAGGCATATAGGTAAATAATAAATTTCAAATAGTTTCATGGTAAAATTAATTATTCAAATGAGTTTGTTTCAAATTCTTAATTTAAAATGCTTTATATGGAAAGAAAGATAATTTGGGTGAAAACAAATATCTCTGTATAATTGAGAAGTTTCTTATTTTTATATCTTAAATACAATTTTTAAAAATCATTTTAAGTAATTAATCACTTATGCATAGACTGAGATAGCTTATTCCAAGAATGGATAGTCAAAGACCAAATTTGTTTTTTTAAAGGCTATTTATTTATTTATCTATTTCTTTTAATAAAACAATTAAAGTTTTTGACTTTTAAATAAATCATGTTGATATTTTTGATTTAAATAATAATGTATGTAATGCAATTTATGATGTGAATTTGTAATCTTGCTCCTCATTGCAGATTGTTACATGATAAATATAGTTTAAAACCAACTATAACAGTTACTGTACAGCTGTCGTTTCGGTGGTTGTCAAATTTACCAAAAATTTGACAAGCATTTTCAGTGTAGAAATGAATTTAGAAACAAAAGGTCAAACATAATTTTTTCAGAATGTGGTGAAATATTGATTAGAAAATTTTTCACAGACTGATATTAACATAACTGTAAATATTTATAATCTTGAATGTTAACTTAATCTTTGCTAAATTATTTTTTAAAGACATTTTTCTATTTCTTTGGTTTTCTTTGAAAAAATTCCTGACACAAACTAAAACTATTTTTAGCATATATATTATTATGGGTTATACTAAAAGGTTTCTTTTCGTATTTATTTTATAAATTAGTTATTCGTGCAAAAAGAATAGAAAATATTAATTTCAGAAAGCCATTTATAACAAAGATACAATGGAAAAAATTTTAAAGATTAAAAAAAAAAACATGATTTTTTTATACTTTTACTTTTCGTAACACAAAGCGTTCTTCATCCAAAAACAAGTAATATATAAAAAAATTAAGTTAATTCCTACCAAAATAAACAAATGAAATTTTTATTTTAATAACTTTTTATAAAATAATAACAATTGTTTTTCTTGTATTCCACTTTAAAACGGAAGGAGGGATGCAATAGCTTCTGACGGTATGGACCCCTGAGCATTCGAAGACATAAATCTGACTTACAGTTCACACATGTCACAAACCTTTTTTTTTACGGGGTGAACATTCATACGTTTCATTCATTCATCAGCAGATCGCAATTTAAATCTGGAACAGAGACTGATCATCTCTGATCCAGTATCCTTAGCAACTTAACTTTACTTTGAACTCGCAACTGAATGCAGGCGAATCAATAGCCCTACCAACCTGGCTATCTCGGCCTAATAATTACATTTACTATAAATCATGAAGATTTATGGCGTGAAAGATAGTTTTTAATTAATTAATAAAAATTAATTAATTAATATTTGAAAAAACTGTATTAACATCAAATATCATCCACTAAAAGTTTTAAAAAATTACTTGAACTTGAGTGGATGAAAAAAGTATTTTATTAACGATTGAAAATTTGAACAAGATATAAATATATATAGAGAGAGTGGGGACTAATTGTAGGAAATAAATAGTATTCTTTGAAAAATGTGTTTTGTAATTGAATAGTGCATGTTGCAGAAACATAACGAAAAGAATACTAAATTGCCTGTTTCGTTTTTTTACATTTTAATTCACTTAAATCCCTTTTTAGGCCTAAGCTGTAGAGATCATACTAAATTCAGTTAGAATAATTAGAGACTAATAATTAAATTTTACCATTTCAAAAATATGACTGTAGCTGTCATATGAAAATATTTTTTCATCAAAGAAATGTATAATGTTCACTATTTTCCAGGAACTTATTTGTTTCAAATGAACTTTGTTTTCTTTCCAGTATTTATTTACATAAATATATAAAGGAAATCAAAAATTGATAAAAAAATAAAGAATGAAAGTAACAATCTATATTCTATACAATAATAAAATATGCATATAACCCAAATATTTTGAAAGGGAAATATAAATAGATAATTATATTAAGCTACTGAAATATTTTAAACTTAAGTTTATTTAAGCTGCAGTTAAAAGAAGTTGCCGAAACAGGCTATATTCAGTAATATTCTATTGCTCTATTCTTACTGAAGTCAAAATAAAGTACAAAGTAATAAGCTTTCAGAAGAAAGATTAAGCCAATTTATAGAATTCATCCAGAATCAGACACTCTTAGTTTGACAAATCAGAGTGGATGTTTTATAAATAATATTAACTGAAATAAAGTGAATTCTTTTATAACACAATAAAGAAAATCATTTTGAATTAAATATTTGTAAGAAATAGCTTCAATATAATCGAATAGCAATATAATCAGCTTATTCTTAACATTGTATCTTTTTCTGTATACATAGGATACAATTTAGAGTTAGAAACTTCAAATGTACTTTTATTTTACGTTTTCGACTGTTAGGAAAATCTTTTTAACCCTTTATTTTGGGATAGCGGAACTCTTTGAACTTTAATGTTGAAAAAATAATAAAATATTTTGATCTTTTATTTGAGAAGAAAAATATGAGCATAAAGAAAGCACGTAAAAAACTCCTGCTAATGCAGTTTAACTATATATTTTGGAAATAAATATGAAGAATTCTTTTTCACTTGTGAAATAATTTTTTTTCTTCGACTCAAATCTTTCATTAAGAATCTGTAATTCAACTTTTACATTGCAATAGTACCCTAGTTCAAAAGATATATTTACAGATATTCTAAATGTATGGTACATAAATGCCCTGTTACTGATTTTCCTTCACGACGACTAACTTTTGTAGAGTTGACTTAGTAGACTTTTGTGGACTTGTAGACTTAAGTAGCCTTTCTAGGGAGAAAGATGAAAGTTATGTGGTATGCAAGATT
>JAOUZG010031333.1:2839568-2886201 GCA_026289955.1 Argiope argentata
AATCTGGACAAGCATCTGGGAAAAAAAATCTGCTTTTAATAACGTGTTGCCATTGCATTTAGAAAAGCTCTAAATTAACAAAAATAAGTTAATGAATACAGCAAATAAATCCTTGAAAAATATCATTTTAAGAGCTCGATTATATGAAATGAAATAAATAGGAAATGAAATATTTTTTTAAACAATAAATGCGAGACAAAGTTTGTTGGACCATTTGCAATACTAAAGTGACTACATCAATGAAACTATTAAAATAAATACAAATATAATTTAATTTTCAAGAGCAAGTGGTGCCTTTCCGTTCAAGAAATTATGTTCTGCCATGATGCATTGAAATATGATAGACGATTTCATTTTAATCTTTATATAATTTGTGATGTTTAGGATGGATTGAATTTGGCATAACGAGTAACATTACATTTGGCAAGATAAATTAACCTAATAGAATCTAAAAAAGCTTGGATTTTTAAATAGAACATTCTTTAAGTTTTCATAAATAACTAGAACTTATATTGGCTATATAGAAAAAGGTCATGGGGATTTCATTTTCCCCCTTTTAATACTTTTGGACATGTTTACTTATTAGCAAAACAATCCGAAATTAGATAAAAAATTTCATTTTGTTATAAAAATTTTTTCTTTTTATTTTAAAATTGTTTATTTGTTAAAATTTTCTCCAACTATTTCCTAAAACAATCAATTAATTTAATTGTTTTTCTGATACAGATATATCTCAAGAATTGATTGAATTAATTTTGAATTGAATTAAGTTTTCATGTAAGTTGTTCATGCATGAAATTAGATATCATGTAATCACAGGAAATGGAATCAAAAATACTAATGAAAAATTAGAGGTTTTAAGAATTCCATCTAGATCTATAATGTATTGACTTTTTCTTCAATATCTATGAATATAATTCGGCAAGATGAAATTGGAAACCAAAACAGTAATAGTTAATGTATTTTTAGTGCTGAGTTACTAAATGAGAATTGTGCTGTGTGTTTTGTTTGGTAATTTAATTTACTGGAATACGGAAATTTTATTGGTATATTTTTCCTATTTATTAAAAATATGTTTTGATTTTTTTTATTAACCATGAGTATTTCATGATATTATGATGGTAGTACTAAGGTTTTAAGTGAATTCAAAAATATATTTTTATGTCCCCATTAATATGTAATAGATTATTAAATGAATAAAAATCAATTAACAAATATGAAAAGTAGTAAAAATTATCAATATTAGAAAGTAGCATAGTAAACAGAGTATTGAAAATAATTCAAACATTGAAAATATCTTTCGAATTCTCAATGCTCAGCATTTATGTTCAAAGAATTATTCAAAGATTTAAACTGTCTCTTGTACTATATCAATTAACAGACAAAACAAGTGAGCATTTTTCCACAAAATATAAGTTTAATATACGTTATTAAAGAAGTCTTACCAGCAGAATATCAGACAAAAGTAAATTTAGATGACATATGCATCTATATTTGTAAATACCTGACGAATTGATTCTTACTTTAAAAAACAACAATAGTTGACTCTTATTTTTTTCCTTAAAAGAATTAAGGAAATTTAAAAATTGAAGAATGATTTACAATTCCATTAATTTTTTCATTAACTTAACTATTTGTGTATTGCTCTCTTCATTATGGCAATTTTAACTTATAGACGATTTGAACCCTCAATAAGGGAGATGCAATATATCAGACCTTTTAAGGCATACTTTTGGTCACCCTCATTCTATCTTTAGTTCCCTGATCTATAACCTCCAGTTTCAGGACATTAATCCACGTGTTCTTTTATACCGGTTTCAACAGATACTTTATAAAATTTCAGTTATTTCTTAGTGGGTCGTCAATAAAATTACATATCCCTTTCATATGTACGGATTAAATACTTGAAAAATTCCCTTTGTTTCATAAAGAGAGGATAAAAACTAGAAGGCAGCTCACAAAGCTATTTTTAGATTTATAAAGCTAATTAAATTACAAAAAGAATGCAGAAAATAATCTTACATGGGGTTACTTTTTTCTAGAAATTTACGCGTTCTTTATATTTTTTAGCTCATTCAGGCAATTATAAAAAATCACAATCATATTTTGTTTCTTAAAATCTGAGAAAATTAGCATATTTTTATAAATAAACGTCCTGTTATGAAGTCTTAATTTGCCAAAATTAAGCATGAACAGGAAAAAAAAAATAGAATAGGTTAAAAGTATCTCGTGTATATTTAAAAAAAAAACAGAAATTTCTTTAATATTTTCAAAAGCAATATCAAATTTAATTTGGAATTTTTCTTTGATTTCATCATTTTTTATGTTATACGAGCACATAATAAAAGAATTTACAATGAAAACTTGTTTTCACCCATTGAAATAAATTTAATGGGACTTATTGTATTTTGAAATATCCATTATTGCAAGCAAATAATAACTGTCTCCTTCCTTTTAAGTTGGAATCAAAATAAGGGAATAAAAAGTTATCATTTTATTTAATGGTTAAATTAAATAAAGTGTATTTTATTTCAGTTCAATAATTCATTTTTGAAAGAAATTTGCGTATTAATAATTCATTAAATCCATTAAATTTTTCTTTAACTATTTGTGTATTGAACTATTCATTATGGCAATTTTAACTTAAAGACAATTTTAGCCCTCAATAAGGGAGGTGCAAAATATCAGACCTCTTAAGACGGAATTCTGACCCCCCCTTGTGACGTTTTCGGATAAGTAACAATTAGGGATATAGCCAACTGCGTTCCCACGGGAAAGCAACCACAGATAACGGAGGAGTTTGGGAAAGATGAAGATAGCAGACTAGACGGAACCAAGACGTCTCCTTGCTAGACGCCGTGTCCCCCTCTCTTGTGATTGGGAAGATAACTTGGGTCAGATGATCAAAAAAGTTGAGAATAATGCTGATTGGTCATTTGCCACCGAGGGCCGGTTTTTTTTTTAGAATGAGATAAAAAGGGAATCGACGAGAGGAAGCGGACAGAGAGAGAGAGAGAGCGAGAGAAGGAAGCCAAGTGCTGGGAGCCGACTGATGAAGCGACAGCTGGGGATTGGAGCTGGAATTCAGCTTGGAATTCTGTATAAAATTCTCAGGGGAGAATTTGGATTGTACGTAGGCAGCCACGCCTTGTAGCTGAGCCCACGTAGAGTTCATCGGAACTTTTGGAACTATTCAGCGTCACGTCTGAAGTGTGAAAGCTCATCCGAGCTTTGGGAATACCTACAATTAGCTGAACAGCTGTCTTCTGAGTTGCTCTTCCAGCCAGTTCATCAACTTACGATCTACAAAACCCAGGACGTTAATCGACAAGCAGAGAATCCCGAACCTCGGGCCAGATTTTGCGGGAGTTTCAAGAACTCCACCCTCCGTCTTCATCTACGAGAGAGATTACCTGACTTATTTGAGGCACAGCACCTTTCCCTGGTGGAACTTTGAACTGAATGACTTATGTGTTCGTAACATATTTAATCAAGAAGGTGTATTTGTGCGAAATATATATGTATTATAGCTGGTAATAAATAGATTTTTATTTCTCCAAGATCTGGTTTTGTTTCCGGCCCAACTCACAAGTAGCCCCGGCCAAAACGTTACACCCTTGATTCGGTGTACGTCACCGTAGTTAATAATATCATATAGTGTTTTAAACACAAATATTTATTTTTGAATGCTTTCAATCCATTCGAATCTCTAAAAATTAATGAATAAAAGGTATATCGAAGAATATATAACATAATTTATGGGATATAAAATTAATATCTTCTCAATGATTCTTCTCAAACATTAAAACCTTTATTGATTTAGATAATTTAATTAAAGAACAATTAAAATAACGTTAATTACTATAAAAATATATAGAAAAAAATTAACATGGTTTATTGGTTCATAAATAAATGTAAATAAGTTTGTGAGTTTGAGGGATGAACTGTGAAGTAATGATTTGTTATTTACGAAACAGTGGTTTGATTGTGCCTTTCTAAATTAGAACTCAAATACTTGGTTTTCATCTTTATGATTGCGTAAATTAGAATATTGGAAATATTTTATCGAAATTTGAATTTTAATCTTGCCGTATAATAAAAAGAAAGGCATATTCTTTATGAATATACTTATACACTTTAACATATATTAAACAAAAATATTCTTATCTTATTTTAAATTTCCTGGCTGTGTTTCCGTTGATCGCGGTATAAGTAAAAAAAGTTTTGTTTAAAGGAGTAATGTTTATTGCATTTTAATATTTTTATGTTTAGTATTCAAACTTCTTTTATAAGATTCAATAAAATAAAAAAATACTGAATAGTTACTATACAAATACTTATTAAAACTTAAATAATCAATTTTTGATACTCTTAATCAGTTTTTCACTGCTAACACAATCAAAGCGAACTTGCAAATTCTATTTAAAAGGGATATTTTGAGATTTTTTTTAATTGTGTAATTCAACATTTAAACCAAAGGCATACTAAACGACAGCTTGTTTTACATCCTGTAATCCCCTGATTTGGAATTGGATTCAAGATAAAACGATCCAGTAGTGCCACATTTTCATGATTATGCTGGGGCGAAATAATAGTGAGCATATTAAATGCTGAAAAAATTCCCTTTATCACGGAAAGAAAAGGTAAAGTTAGTTGGGTCTTAAAAATGTTTTCGGTTGGGTAATGCAAGTTAAATTGGAATAAGAATATAGAAAAAAAATTAAGGTAGAAATTACTTTCTTTCGAAAATAATAAGGCTTCTTTTCTTTTTTTTGAAATGTTTTTTAAAGAGTAGCATTTATATGTAGGAAATTAAGGAAGACAATTTAAGCTAATTTTGTCAGTCCGTATCGTCCCTGGAAACCTTATTATGATATAGATATGCTCAATTTTCAGAAATAATTATATCTCACATGAAATGAAATTTTTTCTAGGCCATTTAGAGGAGAAAATCTTAACAACCTTAGCAATTTCCCAGAAGTTTTTAAGGTCTAGATTAGACTTATTCAAAAATACCACCGGATTTTTTGTACCATAAGAGCCACTTCAAAGAATAATTCTAAAATGCTTAAAGTTGTATGATGTTTTCTGAACATCTAATAGGAGTTTTAAAGCCTTATTATTAAAGTTAAACTATTAATATTCTATAAAGAGTGAAATATGCATGCATTTTAAATGGAAATGAAAAGCATAATTAAAAAAAAGGAACTGGACAATTTCTTAATTACATAATCTTTCATAAGAAATAAAATTCTTTTCGAATTCATAATATATTTTACATAAAATGATGTAACGATATTTCAAATGTTTGGGTTACTAAAAGGGAGCTTCCATATTAATGCTTTTTTTCTTATTTATTCATTTTATTTCTTAAATATTTTCTATATATATATATATTATCATGAAAGTTAATATTCTGGCAAATACCTATACCTGCTGTGTGTTTCAGTACCAAATATTTGCTAAATATTAATGTCAAATGCCAACGTTAAACCAGCTCAGTTAATGAATGAATAAAAATTATTAATATAGTGTCAGAACAAAAAAGGAGCCTTCAAAATCCATGACGATAATTTTATTGAGATGATATACTTTCCTTTATTTGAGAGTATTTTTTTAGATATCAAATGGATGCAGTACTATTTTTACTGTAAATCTGAAAATGCAATGCAGAATCAAATATTAAAAATCAGATGCATGAGCACTGTCTATACTTATACAATATCTAAACATGAATAATGCTTCAGATTAAAAATGAAGGTCCTGAAGCTGGAATATCTGTGCTGGTAAAACTATAATTGTTGACTATTCTGCTTTTATCTAATGAAAAATAAAAATATTTTATGTTGAAATATGTATTAATTAATTATATTACTCTGGTAAAAGGTAAAATCATGTTTGGGTATTCTTTTAATTACATTTGACAATGTAATATCAAAAATTGTTCTATAGTGAACTGTATTTTACATAAAAATGTTTTATTTGTCTAATATCGTAATGTTTAAACATTTTGTGGTATATATGATAACTCGTATTTCAAGAAAATCAAAGAATTAGTTCACTTGAATCTTGTAATAAATAAGAATTTACTTTCCTGCAATTATCTTCTGCTCTAATTATTATTATTCTGCTATTTAAAATCGTTGATTAAGAATCAATTCATAAATTCAGCAATCATGAAATTAATATATTATAAATGAACACACACACACACACACACACACACACACATTTTATGAAATTTTTAAGATTGGACGAATTCTGTTTAATTTTCTTCGTAAATTAAAGTAAAACCAATAATTTGATCAAATATCGTCCGAGCCAATTCGCAAGAGAATTGAATTAAGATTTTCGTTCTCCACATGAAAAATATATTCTAATTTTTAAATTATTCACTATTGTACATAATAAAAGCTGTTTGGTTTTAGTTGAAGTTAGTTTGACTAGTTAAGTTTGACGCTCCTATTTATTAAATTTGCTAAGGTATTATAAAAGTAACTTTATTCTGTATCATAATTCTTCACGTATGTAATGCACATTTAAGGTTTGATACACGTTTTACAATAGGTTTTAAACGGTAAGGAGTTAAAATAATATTGCATTTTGAACATTTATGACATTTAAAAAACAGCCAATTAATTCATTGATTCACGTTATAACAAATATTAATGAAATAAAAAGGAAATTCATTGTTTATATAAAATTGCATTCTTCTCAGAAAACTAAATATCGCTGAAATATTTTCGGATAAAGCTATTTTTTTCTTTGTTCTTATTGCAGTACTTCTTTGAAATAAATTAATTGTTATATTTCTTACCGGTTCCTCTTTTTTTACTAAGACAAATCTTTAAACTTCTAAATTCAAAAGACAAAACAATGTACAAGAACAATGATATGCTTTTGAGTCATGATGACTAATTGATGATTATTTACTAATGATATATTTTACGTATTGAGGGAATTTACAGTTCTAGAATAAATGCGAGTAGAATCCCCTTAAATTTATAAACATATCTCTCTCTCTGTAATATTGTTAATAAAACCATGAATTTTAAGTTAGTATGGGTGAATATAAGAAATATAATTTACTACTTGACAATTTAGTTCTATCATGGTGTATGATTATAAATAAAGACTTTATTTATTATCATTTTTTTACTATGCACTTCCACATAATACAAAACTTTTTAATGCACCTGACTACCTTATATAATAAACCGTTTCCGATTGGAAAGTTGTATCTAGGCCCAGGTAGCACAGCCTGTTGCAAAATATTGTATAATATTGAAAGATATTATATGATATTAAACAATATTCCACAATATAAAACAACATAGCGAATATTGATTAATGTCATACAATATTGTACAATATTTGTGTGCTACTAGGGGATATAATATTTAGGAAAATAAAAGCTTTTTCTACTCTTTTGGGATACCTTATTCATCAAGGTTGCATTAAATTAATTTTTATTAAATAAATAAGAAAAATGTTATTATACATTAATTATTGTATCTTTATTGTATTGTTATTATTGTATCTTTATATTCTTATAAAGAATCGACAAATAATAATCCAAAAAATGTGCCTTCTTCTTAATATTTACTTAAAATTTTACGCTGGTAAAAGTTTATCTTTCCATTTTTCGTTTTTTTTTCATGTTAGCAAGCGTATAAAACTTCTTACATGCCACACAAAATTTATTTATATATGCACAAAAGGGCAGGATCTAATAGCTGATGTCATTTTTTTTCTATTATTATCATTTTGAAGTTTTTTCCTGCATATCACGTAAAAATGATAAATTTGTCTGAAGGATAAAGTGACCTGTGCTGCTCAAACTATTTATATTTAGGCAATGTCTATGCCAAAGCAATATTTCAGTCATGTCAGTGTAAATTTCAGTAAAAAGCTAAAGTAAAACTTTCTGTTTAAATGCTAAGTAAAGTCTTGATTTAATAAATTTTATAAAAAAAAATTCGAGAGGGATTTCCTTTTTAGAGGTAGAGATATCAAAGAGAGAGGAGATAGATTTTATTATTGAGATATATTATTGAGATATTAAAATTATTTTCGAGATTCTCCTATATTTTTTGAGTTAAATGTGCTGTGTATAGCAAAAAATAGAAATAGCCTTTTATTTTTCTAAATACTGTCCACCTTACGTAACATTCCTATAACAAAGTATCATTATATTGTATGTGCAATTTACAGGAAATCGTTATTTCTGTAGAAAAAAGTAGTTAAAAATATGTTATTGTATACTACCCCAAAACGAAACAAAAAGATTAACAGGTAAAATAATGTGATTGAAAGCATTAAAGCAAATTATCTACTTTTACATTTAATTGCATTAAAGTAAAAAAAAAAGCGGACATTTTCCTTGCAGGTACATTAAACTGCAGGACGCCAGTATTAATGTAATCATTTGATCTTGCAAAAGTGAAAGCTTAAATGTTGTTTATTTCAATGTTTAAAATCGATTAAGTACTCGTTTACTTATACGTCTGGAGGTGACATACAAAATCGGATAATAAAATAAGGGAGCTTTGACTACTTTCATTGGCCGGAAGTTAATAGTCTCAGATATATTATTGAACGTTGTCGGCTAAAGGCAGCTGGCTAATGGCCTTGCTCTTCATTAGCATAGCGGATCAATTCTTAACGAACGGAAGGATGCTAAATTACTGCCATTGGCAAACAGTTTAAAGTACGACATCGTTCAAAAAGCTTAAAATCTATGATATAAAAAAAGTCATGTTTAACTAAGTAAGGGGTTCCAAAGGCTAGATTTTCAAATAATATTTACACTTTAACTATTATTAGAAATATACATTGAAAAATATTTTAGAACTATTATTAGAAATATATGTTGAAATTATGTATTATATTTGAAATCAAAATCACGGTTTAAAATTTGTGCAAATGGACATAAATAATAAAAAAAATCCATCTGACTTTTAGTTCATGACACTGCATGATATTCTTGCTTCTAAATAATGTTTTTATGTTGTTTCTAATTCTTATTAAACGAAATAGTCTGTCTCGGACTCAAAATATACTTATTTTCAAATAACTAATTGAGAAAATAAATGATACGAAAGAAAACTGGATTTGATTTATTTAAAGCAATTATTAAAGATAATGATGTTTAATAAAAAACCATGTACAAGATTTCAAAAGTAGATAAATTTATTTTTGTATATTCTGCACCCCTTTTGTATCAGAATTCCTAAATCATTACATAAATTATGGCCAGAGTTTAAATAGATCCTTTCGTTACATTCCATTCAAAGATAAAATAATAATAATACCTAAAGAAAGACCGAGAAATAAGATCTCAGAAATTATAGATCAAAACAAATTAAATAATTCACTGTATTTGAATTTACTATGCGATCGGTAATCTTTAAATAATGTTCGCCACAAGAAATTTTACTTTTAAATGTTATTTGTCAAAAAAATTCGATTTTTATGTAATTTGCATGAGTTCTTTGATTTATTGTATTACGAATTTGTGCTTTTTTAAAGACCAATTTCAGCTTTTTTTTTGCTTTAAGTGACTTATATAGTTATTTAATTTATAAAAACATGTAGAAAATAATCTTTCTCGGAATGTGAAGTGGTATGTTGGCATTAGTTTTATAGAAATTCGTCTATTTAAATTGTGGAATTAAATTATAACTTTTTAAAAATCAATTTGTTAATAAACAATATTAGGTTAAGTTTTCTCTATTGCATTGAAAAATATCCAAGAACTAAAAAAAGACATTTTCTCTCAACAAGACATCTCTAAGTCTCAAGAAATATTCCAACTTATTGTTTAATGATGAATATCTCTCTCAATTATTTGCGAATATTTCAAAAGAAATAACAAGTATTTCAATTTACATGGAGAAATGAAAAGCGCTATTTTATTTCTTTTTAATGATAAAAAGAAAAAAAGCAGCATTCCGTGGAAGTTTCAAAATATTTATAATAATCCTTACATTTTCCGGGAATCAGAAATTTATTATTATAAAAATTTATACATTAAAAGAATATATTTTTCTTAGTTCTTCTCATAATTTAAAATTATCTTTGAATTTTATTTAAATAAAAAAGTAAAATCTCTAATTCTAATAGAAAAATAAAGAACCGGATTAAATATTTTTTTTAAAATTTCCCGCTGTATTTTAGGAGTTTTTAAGAAACTGAATAGCATACGATTAAAAGACTAAATCTGAATACTGATTACAAGAACATTTTATCGCATTCACCTCAAAATGCTACAAATGAAGATAAGGACACAAAATTGGATTCGAAGTTTCTAGTTTAACATACATAAAAAATGCAATATTGTTTATACTGTATTTATTTAATGTATTATTATTTAATTTATTATTAATAGATTTACCTTCAAAACTTTATAAAGATATGAGCTAAGTATCAAAGGATATCGCCATTTTATAATTAAAATATGGAGTTTCATTTAACTGTAAAATTAATTATCTGTTTATTTATTTGTATTTAAGAACTTTTAATTTATACATACATATTTAAAGCAGTTAAAAATCATATAATTTTTATTTCTTTTTCTCTGTGTTAAACAAAGGAAAACAAATATCTTGAAGTGATAACATTAAACAAATCAATTTCGCATTTACTTTAGAGAAAAAAAATCTATATCGAAATATCTACTGAGAAGTAAATAAAAAACAACAAATATATAAATTGATTTGAATAAAAAAAACCCATAAAAAGAAGAAAAAGAAGGGGGAAAAATGAAATCTAAGACAGAACATTTCATATTAGAGTGTGAAAGCATTATTAGTTTTAAATCCTTATTTGTTTTAATTAGTTTAACTCACTAACTATTTTATACCAGTTTTAAAAAATCACAAGACTTTTCTATATGTATTGATCCTTCTCTCTCTCTCTCTATCTATATATATATATAAATTTAGTTTTGCATATAATGATTGTATTTTTAAGCAAACAAAGTTTTGAAGCTGGACTGATTTTTAGATGGAAGAAACCCATACGTTTTTCAAAATATTGAAGCATACATAATCTGATAGCATCATGATTGTATGAAACTGCTTTAAACTGATTAATGGCTTAAATTTATTAATACAATTCGTAAGAACTCAGAGAAATAATAATCTCTTTAATTGGCAATAATTCGTCAAATGTGACAACCTTCTGCATTATTTTCTAATAACCCTAAAAGCAAAAATTTCATGCCCGAAAAGCGATGAATCGCCAATTTCTTTCCTACGTATTTTGAGGCTTCAAAAACTGGAAATCAAATTAACATCATATTCTAACATGATAATAAATAATTAATTTCCTAACTGCTAATTTATGTCCCGCTGTGAATCTCAAAATAAAATTTTCTTGCGTGAAAAAATTAATCTATTGTTTCATTCCATGAAATTTTCATAACGAGTTTCATACTTGAAGTAAATTCTTTCATTTATTTCATTTAGCTTAGCTGCTATGCTTTCAGAATAATAATTAGTTAAGTAATCTTTATGTACGCATGTGAGTGCATTTCTCAAATCCGTTTGCAAGACGCTCACGTATAGGAATATCCATTAAATCTTGCTATTATTCTTAAATAATTTATTTTATGATTTATGCAATTGCAAATTCCACGAAGAAATTTGAAATAAGATTTAATTGTGTATTTTAAGCTTTGTCTAAGATGACCAAATTATCTTTTTTTTAATTAACTCCCTCCCCTCCCAACAAAAAAAAATTTTTTTGCACCGTGTTATGTGAATTTCAGAAAGGATAGTGTTAGTTTCTTGTTATCTAATAATTTATATATAAGTTTATTTTAAAATATTTATTAGTATATTATGACACATATTTCAACATATCAAATATATGCCTCTAGAACTGTTTAATAAATAAAGGTTGGTATTTTAATCTCCATATTTTTGTCTTGAAATCATCATCAGTATTTAAAACACCCATGCATCATTTTTATCTAGCAACATTATAAGATATATTTTTTATTTAATATATCTTAATGCTGCGTATAGATACAGAAAATAGATACAATGAATGGTGTTAAAAGCTTTAAAAATTCAGATTTAAAAGCGATGATAATTTGAATCTATATGAATATGTATTCTGTGTGCTCAATACTCGTAAGCTAAATAACAGTCAGTTTATCAGATCCCAGACTAATATGCTTATTGCATTTTTTGTATTTTCAGGCATGATATTACTAAAGATATTTTGATATTGTAATAACGAGTGATCAGTACTTATCATATCACACCAAATTTATATTAATATTATTCCTTTAGCAAAATTTGATTTTAAAATTATAACTTGGTCTCTAGCATTATATATGGTTGGAAATGCCAAATTCCAACATATTTTTTTCAAAATATAAATGTATGCAATATATTTAGAATTGTTCTTAAAAGAACAAGTTGTAAGAATTCCCACGAAATGCATAGGTGCATTTTTATGTTTTGCTGTTTTACATAAATAGAATTTTGATAATCTCTTTCAAATGATAGTAGAAGAAATATTTTAAAATTTAATATTTTTTTCAAACCTCATGTTTTTAAAATTTACCGATTATCTTTACTATTATCTATATAAGTCATCCTATGGATTCTCTCTCTTTATGTATAAAATTCTCCATGTAATGTTATCACTAATTATAAAAAATATTTAAAATATATTTAAAGAAAAATGTTTTCTAATTCTATAAAAAATTCCAAAATAATATAAGGCATAAAAATAGCTTAGAATTTGCAGTTCTCTTTTTTTATATAAAATATAAAGGTCTATGAAATAGATGTAGATGGTTTCTGCAAATATAGAGAAATGTTGCAAAAAAACGTTTTTCCCGGTTGCATGCCTTTATAAAATAACAGGAAAGTAAAAAAAAGTCACCGATATTCTTTGTAAGATTTCGAGAAAATAAAATTTTAAGAATATGGTTATCCCAATTTCCTGAAGTTTATTTTTTCAATATCTAAATTGTATTGAATCAGAACAATGTTCAAACAACCCTACTAATTGTTGCAAATAATTAGGATTTTCACTTTTGATCATAAACATTTGCAAGATGAGGTGTTATTTTTGAAATATTAATTAACAGATAAAAGCGTAAAATTATAAAAAAACATAAGAATTGCATAAACACAAAATGAAGTTTGATTTAATTTATGCCCTCAGTTATTCAAAGATTCAAATTTAATGAAGCTTTTTTTCATATTTATTCCTTAAAAAATCTATACATTTGGCCCATTTAATTAAAAGTGGTTTAAGCGAAATCCAAATTTTGAAAAAAAGAATTTCACGTTGTGTTTTTATTATTGTTCTGATTTCTAAAGATAAATCTAAAAAGAATGGAAATATAAATATATTTTTTAAATCTTTCTATTTCTCTGAAAGTTGAATTTTTAAAACAACAGGTAAGAAAACAGTTAATGATAGTTATGCATTTTATATTTTTAAGCAAAGTATTGATTTGTATAGCATATTAATGAGAAATAAATTATATATATAGCTTATAATTGGCATAATTTCTAACTTCATATTTCACATTTTTTATTTATTTAAGTTCTCGAGTTTAAAAGGCTTATAATCTTATTTTATTATACTTTCAAAAGTAAAATAAAAATGTTTTAATGGTAATAAAATATTTTTACAATAAAAAATATAACCCCGCATCATATAGTAATAAGTATAAGATATTACACTATTTTGTTATTACAGTTCAAAATTTAGAATTAAAATACCCATATCTTATCTTTTTAAAGTGTAAATAAAAAATTAATTAAAGCAATGCATGAAAATAAAAACTGTTTCCATTATTATTTAAAAATTAGTGCGCAATTAATTAAATTAATTTATTAAATACTACGTAATTATTAGGTATTAATTATTATGTAAAAAAATAAACTATTACGTAAAAATTTAAACATTACATATTTCGAAAACATGCACTAGAGAATGATTTTTTTAGAATTATCTTTAAATATACTAGCTTCACCATCTTCTTTTCTAACTTTTTTGGATGAATAAAAGATATATTTTTTGTAAACATATATTCTAGATATTTAATACTATATCTGCATTGATAGATAAACACAAACCTTGCAAAGAAAATTTGATATACCAAGGAAATTATTGAAAAGCATAAATTTATATCCGTGTCATAAAATAAAATAAAGAAAAATCATTATATTACAGGTGACTTCAAGTGAATATTCGAAACTATTAATGTCAAAATGTATACATAACGCTGCAGTTAATTGAAATTCATAAAGTGTGCAATATTTTTCTGTAGTTGATTCTCTTTTATTGAAACTAAAACCTATTATGTAAGTTTAAAAGAAAAAATATTATTTGAAATAAAATAACTCTAATGCATGCTTACTTACAAAATCTTATCAAGACTGAGATTTTGTAATTTACAAAATCTGAGATTTACAAAATCTTATCAAGACTGAGATTTTGTAAGTAAACATAGGCATACATTCCATTATACTATAGCTTGAATTTTTCTTTTTGCAATGACCATTTCCCATGAATTTGATGTTATTTTGTAAATTTTAATTCATTATTTATATCAGGAAATTCACAATGGTTTGCATTCAATAATTGACTCTTTATTTGATTCAAAAAGACATTTTCTTTCAAAAATTTTGAACACTATAGATTTTACATCAAGAGTTGGAATTGTGAATAAAACCTTATTTCATACATGAAATACGTATAATTTTGTCAGTATTTTCTGATTACTAATATTTTCGCTACAAACACACGAAAATGTATGACTCCAAATTTTAAGTTTTGGTCTCAGCATGTAGAAATATATCTGCCCATATCTTTATGTATCAAAAAACACATAATTCCTTTTATTTGAATTAAGAACACTTAACAATTAAAATATTTGTGCTAATTTATCAATTATGTTTTATTTCTTTGAGGTTTACATAAACATTCCTTTGGGTATATAATCGATGGCCTGAATAAGAAACGACTGCATGAATCTTTTAAAATCTTTTTCACATTGAACATATTTTAACGAAAGCTATTATCTCCAAACTTCAACAGTTTAAAAAAGTTAGTAAACTATAAAAAAGAAAACATATTTCTATTATCATCCAGGTACCTAATTGCAACAAAAGAAACATTTTTCGGTCTAACGCTTCACAATATGAAAGACTCAAAGTAATTTGCTTTTAATTGATATTTACAGCTAATCATTTTTTCGTGAGAAGATACAATGAATAAATTAATTAGTTGAATGAATTTTCTTTCTTTTGAACGCTTGGGAAGATCATTATCTTTCAATCTTCTTTGAAGCGAAATGTTTAGAAAAATAATAAGCAAAATTATATTTCGCTGCATTTTTTTACGGAAAATTAATTTGTTTCACCTTCGAGTGCGGAAAATTATTTCAAAGGATTTATTCTTCTTTGAGAAACTGTAAGATTTTAGTTTATGTGTAAAATTCGAATGAAGAAGGATAAAAAGCAATATATTTATAAATTTTTCGGTTTTACCAATAATTTTGAAAAATAAAAAGACTTATTTTCTGATACTGAAGACATTCAAGAAAACAGGTTAAAAAAATGGTAAAAATTATATTTGTTTATAGGTGTATAAATTTATAGCAGATGTTTCTTCATTTTAATAAATAAACATTATATTTTCTGTTAAGTGCATTAGAATATTATTATCTTTGAAGTTTAGTCAGTGATATATGTATCATTATATGTGTTTTATTTATTGTGTCATAAATATTTTCTAATATATAAAATACATTTTACCAAAATTGCCTTTCTTTTCTTTAAAGTAATAACTATGAAAATTATTGACATTCTTACTTCAAAATCATAAAAAATTATTTATTTATATTTAGCTTTCTAAAATAAATGAAGCTACATACGGTTCTTATAAAATGGAATTTGAAGTAGTAAACAATTTACTTATGCGTTTTATTATTTACTTTAAATTGATTATAAATGCAAAAATTTCGATTGAAATATTGACAATTTTATTCATTTTATTTTCAAATCATACAGTTAACTCATTAGTCATGCTACATTATTTTATGTTTTAAAATTGTATATTTCCATTATTTTAAAAAGGTACTCATTATTATACATTTATTCAGTTAAAATCTAATTTTAATAATTAACTTCTAACATATTTTACTTTAATTTTATATTTGATATTAATTAAACATGGATATAGAATACTGAAAGCTCAATTTAGAGAAAAAAATGAAATATTGATTGGAATAATAAATCTTTTATAATTAAAGGAGAATATAGTACTAAATTTATTTTTTTTCTCTCAAATTCAGAAAGGCATTGGCTATGGTCGTGAAAAAATTGACAATTAAAACAAAACTAGCAATGAGTGTTTTTTTCTTGCAATATGTTACAAAATAATCAATTCTCATAACATTAAATATATATGTATCTTTCCTTTTGACGGAAAACTAAGCTTTTTTTTGCTTGATAAGGATTTTTAAATGTGCGAATAAATACAATATTACAAAGTAGAATACGTATTCATAAATAAGCTTATTATTTATATTATATATGTTATTACTAACATCTGCACAATACAGGGGGAATTACAACATACGAATTCTTTTGCTATGAGTTTTATTGCCTTACATTGATGGAAAAATATTTCTCCAGCTTCCCTTAATGTATAATGTATGCAATACACCATTGTATGAAAGTCATGCCTTATACATTCATTTTATATCTGAAAAGAAATCCAACTTCATGTCTCAATGTTTTATAAAGAAGTAACAACAAAACTCTTTCAGTATCCATTGATTTTCGAGTCTCGAAAAGAATGGGCTGATGAGATTATGTTCCATATTCATTCAGGATTTTTAAAAGTAATATTCAAACAAAACTTTGAAATCAATCAAAATTTCAAAAATTTTATAAATAGATGCTAATTAAATAAGCATTTTTTTATTTTTCTCAAACATAATAGGCGTATTTATGTATATTCCAATGCATTTTCTTTGATTGACTGATCAATGACCTTTCAAGGACAATCAATCACTTTTTGGAACCAGTTTCTACCCGTTTTGAAATAAAATGTCCATTGATAATTTTTGGCAACCTGACCTATTAAGTCTTATCCCATAGTACATATACATATTCCTAAATATGAATACTAATTTTATGACTATATATGAATATAACTATATATAAAGCAGAACCTAATAAACTCTTTTCAACTATTTAGTTTACGTTTTTGTGGTGTATAAAACATGAATTAAAATTCAGTGCACCATTATTAAAAGTAATTTATTTAATTTTTTCACGTCTATAATAAACGACAATTTATGGGATTCATACCTGTAGTAAATACGGATGTTTTATTTACAATTCATGGTCAACAGAATAGTCTTGTATATATTAACATTCTTTAATCCTGGTGCAAGGGTTAAGTCTCCTAATATTTTAAATCAGCACCTCACAAACAAAAAAAGGTTGCTAAATATTTTTTACAATAGTTTTCTATACAATATATTAAAAATACAATATTTCTATACATATATTATTTGTATTACAATAATCATATATTATTTATCTTACAATAGTCATATATTGTTTATCTTACAATAGTCAGATTGTTTGTCTTACAACGGTCATATATTATTTATCTTACAATAGTCATATATTGTTTGTCTTACAAGAGTCATATATTATTTATCTTAGATTAGACATATATAGTTTGTCTTTCAATAGTCATAAAATATATCTCACAATAGTCATATGTTATTAGTCTTACAATAGTCATAAAATGTATTCTACCATAGTCATATACAATATCTCTTAACATCGTCGTATACAATACATCTTACAAGAGTCATAAAATATATCTTACCAAAGTCATATACAATATATCTTATCATCGTCATATCCAATACGTCTTACTAGAATCACAAAATATGTATTAAAATAATCATCTATTATTTGTATTACAATAGTCGTAAAATATATCTTACCATAGTCATATACAATATATCTCGTCGCCGTCATATACAATACATCTTACAAGAGTCATAAAATATGTCTTAAAATAGTCATATATTATTTGTCTTACAATAGTCCTAAAATATATCTTACAATAGTCATAAAATATATCTTACCATAGCCATATACAATATATCTTAACATAGTCATCTACAATATATCTTACCATAATCATCTACAATATATCTTACCATAGTCTTATACAATACGTCTTACAATAGTGATAAAACATGTCTTAAAATAGTCATATATAATATGTGATACGACACGGTGATCATTACAAAGTGCAGATGTAAATTATATGGAAACCTTTCACTTTCGCCCGAAATTAGAGATTTTTCATTATAATATGACTAATAATCAGCATAGACTGGAAACAGGGGTTATAAAATGTGTACTTTATCCCTACTTCTTAGAATGAAGTTGAAAATTGCCTGAGTTTTATCAATTCTATATACATATACATTAAAAATAGATTAAACAGCAAAAATTCTTAGCTTAAAAGCTGTAATTTAAAACTAATTTTTAACACCGTGTACTTTTTGAAAAGAATAATCTGAAGAACTGATTTCAAATATGTAATTTGATTCAAACTCAAATGTCTGCTGTTTTCGAATTCAACTCTTCTCACTGAGTCGAAATATTTCATTGTAGAATTATTTTAAATTATTCTGGTAATGGGGGAAAATCTTTCAAACTAAGAAACACGATTTCGTGCATCTCGAATTACGACAAGAGTGAGTCTCATTACAATTTCAAATTTCAGTTTCAAACACGAATTCTTAAAAGTGCGAAATTAGGAGAAGCATACAAATCACTCAACAAATTATGCGCATCAAAAAGTGATTTCATCAACTCTTATTTTTGCTCTGAAATAAAATTGCGAGCATAAAATTACAGTATCTTTCATTTAACTAATTTATTTATTTATTGGTATCTGAGAAGGATGGGATGTATTTTGCTGCTAAGAGACTGTCTTTCTAGTTTAAAACTAGAAAACTATTTTTATAAATATTTGTCTGAAATTATCTTATGTTCCATAATACAGCTAGATATTCATTAGTTTAAATAGATAAATTGGATGAAGATTTTATAAGAGAATTAGGAGTTTTATTAAAGCCTTAAAGATTTTATAAGAGAATAACGTCGTATTGTCTTCAAAAATAGAGAAAAATACGAACTTATAACCACTGTTGAAGCCTCCGCTCCATCTTGGCTTCAAGATATAAATAAAATTTCTGAGTTTTTGGTTTTATGAGCATGCAAATACTCAGTCCCAAATTTCAACAATGACAGAAATAACCACGTTGATTCATTTTACATAATTATATAAAGCAATTAGAGGGGGAAAGAGTGTGCTTGATTTCTGCTTGTCACAAAAACAGAATAGTCTATGAATTATTAGAGCAATTAAAAGGTTTAATAATATTGGTAAGATTTAGTAATTTTCCGTAAGCCAGGTGTCAAAAAATCACCAAAGAAATTTGGTGGAACTCTACATCATTTGTCGAATTTTCGCTTTAAAACCACCGTCAGAAATTTGGCAGAATTCTACAATTATTCAGTGATTTTTCACTACCATCTGGCTAATGGAAAAGTTTTTGGTATGCTATTAATATGTTAAAATTAAAGTACATATGCGTTAAACAATTTGAAAACTGTGTTTCAATCTTTACCTTATAGCATTTCACTTATTTTTAATATCATACTCTTACTCTAATGAAATTAACAGTGAAAATGTCTTTCAATATTAATTGAATGTCAATGGAAATCACAATGAAATTTTGTTAATAGTAAGAATATAATTATTTTCTATTAATTAAAAACATAAATTGGCAGAGAGAATTGAAATCGAATTTCATTTTCCAGATTCCAGACAGTAAAATGTAACTGCAAAAAAAATTCTTTTTTATACTGGGTGCTTCAAATTAAACCGGCGTTAATAGAGACTCTTTGTTCTGTACTTAACGGATTTGAAAACAAATTTGATTCTTTATAACTTAGACGAGGCATCAAAATTTAAGTTGAAAATAGAGCTATTTAATTTTTTTCTCAATTGATGGTGCTTCATTGCCTTAAATCATTTGCTAATGCATTGCTCATTTAATTTCGCTCTAAAAGAGATACTCGTGTTTCGAATAAAATTATTCTTCATAGTGTTCATGCCGCTGACCAGGAACACGTGGAATTGAACGTAAAGCTTTTCTACTTATGCCAAATTTGTGGTGAAAGCTTCATAATCCAGATAACATTCACAGGACATGAGTGTAACTTGTTTTTTGTGGCTATGTTGCTCGGTTTCGACCTTTGATCTTATCCAAACCATTCATTCACAATGGCGGACCGAGGCACTGAATAAGTAACTATATCTCTCTACCGGTAGCAAAAGTCATCAGGCGCTTTATAAACAACAGCCTACGTCACCAACAACAACTCACATGCGCTCGCCAAATATTTGAGGCAAATGTATCTTTCATCTTGCCAACGACTCACTGGTGGGAGACTATGTGAAGAAAACATCATAAGCCAGATAACATCTGCGGTACAAAAGTAATTACTTTTGTATAGCGGTATACTTTGTATATCGTAACTTTTGTATATCGTTTGTATAGCGGTAATTACTTTTGTATATCGTTAAGTTCGGCTACAAAATTCAACAATGCGATCAATTCATGCACCTTCCATAATTTTTTCCAATTAACATAAAATAATTCAAAACATTTTCCTATAAAGAAAATTGAGTACATTTTGTCTTACTGCTGAATGGATATGCAAGAATGGATCAATCCGTATGCACTGGGGAAAGTGTATTTTTATGTTTGTAGTGAAATCCTAATTTATAAGTCAGGTTAGAAAAGATTAAAGCGTATGTTTCTTTACTATAAAATTCAGTACTCATGTTTAAAGGAGATCATGCTGCCTCATTCTTATTGTATCTAAAGAAACAGCACTTCACTCGGCGATACTGTTAAAACATTAAATACCTCATAAAGTTTTAATGGAATAGAAAGGAAGACAATAAAGAATGTGAAAAATTACAGAAAGAAAAAGAGTAATTTATCAAACAATAACCTTTCTTTTCATTATATATTTATAAATTAAATTGCTTCCCTTAAACCCCTTTTAAATTGAATTTAATGATTTGAATATAATTCATATGATTATTTATATATTTTCCTTTAAATTTACCTTTATATGTTTTTCTTTTATTTTGTAACGATGCATAGTTTAAAGAATAAGCATTTGTTGTCTATAAGTAAAATTGGACAAACTTATACGTCAGTGACAGAAAAAACTTTCGTTTATAGTTCTCATTAGTTAAAACAATTTATTTTATACCTTCAGGAATATTTATGAAAAGCATTAAAGAACTCTTAAGCTCTTTATTTAATAATCTTTTTAAAAAAAATAACTGTCTAAATCAGGTTGATATTATCGTAATAAGATTATTTTTTTCTCACGGTATACCAAAGAATTCGAATGGTGTAAATCAGGATGTAAACATTAATTATCACTTGAAAGCAAAACAAGAAAATATTCAATCATTTATTAAATTATTTAAAATATTTAGATTGTTTGAAATAGTTTTTCCATTGTTAATTTTGAAATGTTTACACCAAAAAAAAATATTTTAGCCGATGATACGAAAATGAAGTCCAAAATTTGACAATAAAATAATTAGATAAATGATAGGCTAATTTCATGAATTATTGTTTGGCTATAATTTCAAAATTATTACCTTATGTATAGTCCTTTTAAAACTAATTTGTAGCTTGAGTAACTTTTTAAACTACAGAGATGTATGGTATTTTAAAAAATTAAATTGGGTTAGTTATAAAATAACATTAAAAGTAAAAATTGCTTATTTTCAAATAAAACTAGAAAAATTTATTGTAATTCCTTAACATGAGTTATGAAAAATATTATTTTCCTTGAAATAATAAGATAAAAAATAAAACAAAAAATAATGCAATTTTGAACAAAGTATTATGCGTATAACTTAATGAGAATAGAAAGTAAGAAAGGTGCTAATTTAAGTTTCATTGTAACCAATAATAAGAGGTCAGTTTTCAGAATCTTCAGTCATTAGAAACGTTTTTCCATTTTCAAATAATATAAACCACATAAATAAATAAATAAATATTTCAATGAAATTTGTTTGTATCATTTTTTGAGTTGTTAGGGCTTATGTCTAAAAATGATTTCCAAAGTTAAGAAATCAGAAAAAATTATAGTTTTAGGTTACAGATATTAATACCTAAAATGCGGAAAACTCTACTCCAACATATGCGATACAAAAATTCGTATAAAAAATAGAAAGCAAAATACGCAATTTTAAATAAATTTAATAAGCAAAACCAATATCGGGAATTTCATAATAAGTAAACAAAACAAATATTAATAACATTTTATTAATAGTTTCCTCTGAAAAATACGAAATACATGAAACATATTTTTATCATTTTTTTTTTCCCTTTTCAGATATCCTGTTAGTCAGAATTTTATTTCGAAGCACTCTGACAAGGAAAACAATTTTAGGAAACTTTGGAGGAAAGCTTCAAGAAAAATGTTTTAAAACTCCAAACATATTTTTTTCCTCTTCTTTCAACAACGGAAACTGGTTTCCCCAAAATCAAATAATTCTTCGCCTCCAATATATTTGCATCGTTGTGGTGGAGAAGTTGAAGTTTTATGGTATAAGTTTAAAAGTTTGAATGGCACTTTTGTAAATAATTGTTGTTCCTAAAATTTAAAAGAAAACTTGCATTTAATTATTGCTGAAAAATTTGCGTATAGCTATTTTGCACATGCTAATTTTCTAAAAAAGGGGAACAAATTATATCATTTTTGTCATAAAGTTTAGGTTAGTTTAGCTGCAGCAAGAAAACTGGCTTTGTAGTATATTACTCAAAGAACGAGGAAAATATTCTTAAGATTTTAAGTATTTTATAAATATAATTCGTACAGAAAGTAGAAAGATTTTATTTTCTTTAAACTCCGAACTTTTTAACTCCAAATTATTATTATCTAGGAGTGTTAAATGAAATTTCCTGTCTTCATAATATTAATGCATAAAAACCTTTTTTTTTAACTTTTTATTTTATCTTAAAATATGCATAAGAATTTTTTTTTAATTTATGAAGTTAATTATGTATAAAATTATTTTGCTTAAACATTTTCTTTAAAAAAATACACACATATTGATATGTTATGAAAATAAATGATACTTTGCTATGAATATAAATACCTTTATTACTTTATAAATTTTAATTGCATTATTGCATTTTTATCATGTAACAACAAATGATGTTTTTCTTTGAGGCTTTTGAAGCCTTGAAATGCGAGGTTAGAAATAAAGCTTAAGATCATAGGAAGTTATGGCTCAAAAAAGAACAAAGGAGAAAGTTGGAATCAGCAAGAAACAACAAGGAGGTTAATCAAAGAATATTTATTTATATATATATTCACATTTTTAATGGCTTTAATTTTATTAAATTTATGTTTATTAATGTTTTTTAAACTTTTCTAGCAGGCAAAAATGTTTTTGAGCTTGAACGATTTCGAGTAGGAAAGAACAATCCAATCACCTTACTAAAATTTGACGATTTTGCAATATAGTAATAACGTGATCATTCCAAAACGGTACAAACCAAATTGATTTTTTTAAAAAAACCTGCTTTGGAGCTTGTACTATTCTGTAAATAAATATAATCATTTTTTTCTAAATCGACAAATATATAATCCAAGAGTCACGTGAATCTGAATGTTAAAATTGGTTTAAACTGTTTTAACACAAACCATTTTTTTTTGGCTTCGCCGAAAATATTTTAGAATTCGATGCATTTTGTGATGAGCAAAAACCATTGATGTTATAAAGAATTTTAATTGCAAAATGTGACAGATGCGAGAACCTAATATTGCTTATCTATTGAATTGATACATCAGGTGACTTATAAAAATGATATTTTCATTTGATAACTTGAAACTTCCGTTAGCAGATTTCAAACTGTGTCGTTTTATAATTTAGTTATATATATATATATCATCAAAAATCGCCATACACGTTTGATATAGCAAATAAAAAAGAATTGTCAGACTTACTTGAAGAAACAGAAATAATTCTCACGCCTGCCATAAAGCTTGGTACAATAATATAGTTCGTCTCTCCGTCAACTCACTGGTGAGAGAGTACAGTGGTGCTAGCTTCATAAGCCTTTAACAACCTCCGGATACTAGTGATTACTTCAAGCGGCTACAAATACTAGCGTCACAGGTTCGCCACTGGCAAGAACAAAATACCGACACAGAATGATAACATTGAATATATGATTTTATCTTGTCAAAGTGCAAATTTAAAATCCAAAATGAGATAGACAACTTTTTTGGCTTGTTTGTGTTGGAATTTTATCGAATCTCAAATTTGATTATCAAATATGACTAGGTGGTGAACATTTTATAATGGTTTTCTGTACTTCATTAGCAATAAAAATTCTTAGCTAATAAGTTTTTTAGTTGTAACTTTAAGTTAAATATTTACAGAAAATAATTTCAGTTCTGTTAAAGGTTGAATTCTAAAAAAGAATAATGCTAAAAAACCATTTACTTACATTAGAAAGTTAAACAGTTTACAAGAATAATAGAATTTACGACTACTCACTCTTTTTAGTATTTTTTTTCTGCAAAACAAATTTTCAACAGAAATGTTCAAAGAAGCAGGTAAGCCTTATATCTTTGTTCGGTATAGAGGTAATATTTGGTGGATTTGGCTCTCCTCTGGTGATACGAACTGTCTCTTTGGACAGGATTCCCAAAATAAGTTTAGATAGGGCTATTTTTCGCCAACGCTACATGGTGATTTAAAAGAATTTGGTGGAAGAGGATTTGTGTGAAATATCCTTTGGTGCAAGAAAAAGGTGCATCCCTCAGTTTTTATGATGTATCTTATACATCTTCTTTCTGTTTATACCTTAGTGATATTCTATTTGTTGAATTTTTATTTGTTTGAAATTTATGAATAATGCATGAAAGTTTAAAGAGTGAATATATTCCTTAAAATTTCCTTCCGAAATTGGAAAATAATACCTAATAAAAATTTGAATTCATATTCACTTTTAGCTTAAAACAATGACCAGTTAAAATGCTAGGAATTCAATATATGACCTAATATTACAATTCAATACTTTGGTTCATGTTCTGTAACTGAAAGAATAAAATTGACATTTTGTGAGTTCATGTGCTTATTATAATATACAGTTCAAATTCGGAAGAAACTCACAATAATATTTGTGATATACTTTTGAAATAAAATTAATTTACTCATTTATTTATAGTATTTTGCTACTTTGACTATCAATTGATGATTATATCTTGTTATGCACTTAACAAGACATTAATGAGAAAGGGAATAAAAATAAATTATCTAGAAATACCTAAAAAGAGGGATTTCGATTATGTTAATCAGCATTAGAGATTTTAATCTTTAGAAAAATTCATTCATGATCTTACAATTCAAATTTATTGCAATTTTAAATAAACACTCTAAAATGGAATTAAATTATTATTGAGCTAACATTTCGAAAAGAAAATGTTTTAACATAAGAAAAAATATTGACTTCCAACTATAATGTGCTGATGAAAATATTTAATATTAAAACGTTTGAAATTCAATATAAAAAGTTTTAAATTCAATACTAATACAACAGTTTTAGTTATAATTACTATTTTTCTTTTTTTTTCTGAAAACAAAACATTTTCGAAATTCGAACTATTTTTCACGTACTTTAAAAACGATAATATTTATATTTTACAATTTAAATGAAGCATAATAAACTTTACACAATTAAATGTAAAGGAAATTAAAGAAATATCTTGTTAAAGAATATTATTATTATGTGAACTCATGTTAAATTCTAGAGAGAAAATGAATAGTAAAGTAAAGACTAAACAAACAAAAATTCTGATGTCAAAGCCAGGAAAATATATTTTGTGCAAATGCTATTTTTCCTTAAGATAAATAATTAAATTTCATAAATCAATGCGCCTAATAGAAACTTCATTTGATAAGGAAAAAAATAAAGAATAAAAATGAAAAAAATCCTCGAAATCCTTTTATTTTCAAACAAAAACAACTCCTAAATGAAATAATAAGATTTCTCATTAGTTCTGATGAATAAAATAGAATGCAGACAATTAATTATTATTTTTATTCTATAAACGATTAATTTAAAAGCAGCAGTTTCGTTTAAAAAAAGTAAATACTCATTTTTACTTATTTGCAATTGATTATGAGTATAAATATATGTATTATTCAAGTTTAAATTATTGAATGATATCACAGTATAGAGATATATATCAATTTTAATGGTTTTATATTATTTTAGCATATTTTTTGGGTAATTTAAGCAAATAAATTGTGATTTTTAAATGTTTGTATTTTCTTTCAATATTTGATTCAGAAATTTAATAAAAATTCCTTGCTTACAGTTTTCCAATAGAAAATTCTTTAATGAAACTTTTTTTATAAATACACACTTTTTTATTTCAACTACATACTTGTCTTAAAGTTTGCGCATTTATCTTTTTTGATTAGTTTGTATTGATTCATTTCGAAGGATGTTCCAAGGAATACTTCGATGGCTCCTTCTTAATGAATGGATAAATAATGAGTTTAGCATCAGGCTACTACTTAAGTTTACAATTTTTTATTCGATACCAAGCAAAAAGGTGAATTCATTGATTAAAATTAGATTAAAACAATACGAGACTATAGTAGTGCAAGATAATATTTGGAAAGGGACTGAAAACAAAAGAAAACAATTCATGTGCGACCAATGGCACTTGTCGTGGACAAGCCTTCGCTGATACGATCAGCAGATTTTAAGCGTAAGAAATGCGTCTCTTTGTTTTAGCAGTAGCGCCATCTTGGGACAAGAGCACGAATTAGCTACACACGCGTCACAACCCTTTTTAGGGGGCGGACTGCATTCGTGCAAATTCCTTCATTCATCTCAGTTCGTAATTTAGACCTGAAACAGAGAACGATCACGTCAGACCCAGGACACCCAGTGATATTACTCTCGACATGGAGGACTTTGCGACCACGAACAGATTTAACGTGGGCCAGCCGCCAGCCTTTTGGCCGGTGAGTTTCAAACTCATAACTTAAGGAGTACGAGTCCAACGCTCTACCAACCATGCTATCCCGGCCCAAAACAATTCATGGAAATCACAATGGATAATCTTTAAAAAAGAGTTATTTATCCTATATTTTTTAATTACTTATTCAGATAAATTTCTCATAAAAATTATTAAAAATTGAAATATTTTAAGAACAGCGACGAAAAACTGTCATCGGTTCCTGTTGATCGGAATGATACGTTAGTAACTTTTGAAAAAAGTTATACAATTTTTATGAATAAACGAAACAATGTTTCAACGAAATGACATGAAACAGTTTCTAATAAACTAACGAAATATATGTATTAAAATTTTAGCGTACAAATTTATCATTACCTTACCTTAATTTTCATTAGAAGTTGAAATAGAGTTCGAATCAAATATATTCGAAATAAAGAGTCGAGTCATTCATATTTCCATTTGTAAGGCTTTTTTTCATGCAATCACCTAATAATTTCCGAAACAACATTATGCAACAATTTGATACATATAGAAATAATGAATTCAATATATCATTTGAACTTAAGACATTACTAACAATAATGAAGGAATAATTTATTCACTATGGTTAAGTTTTATTGCATCTATCCAATAACTAGTATCTATTCTTATGGGGTGGCAATATTAATACAAAGTCAACCGATTATACTGCAGGTATTTGATAAAATAAAAAGAATCTACGTGAAATAAGATAAAATAAACCGATTTTTCAAATATATTGATGACATTTATATATTTCTCTAGTTTTCCTCTTCCCTTCTGTTCTTCATTTTTTCTACATACATTAAAGATAAATGCCGAAATGCGTTCTCTAATAATTATCCAATTATTTCCCTAATTATTAAAAGATAAATGCTGAAATGTGTTCTCTAATAATTAAAAAATAAATGTTGAAATATGTTCTCTAATGAGTCTCTAAAAATTAAAAGATAAGTGTTGAAATGTGTTCTCTAATAATTAAAATATTAGTGTTGAAATGGGTTCTCTAATAATTAAAAGATAAGTGTTGAAATGGGTTCTCTAATAATTAAAAGATAAATGTCGAAATGAGTTCACGGTTTTAAATGCTTAATCATCTGAATCATTTGAATAAACGAATCAATTACACAATTGCAATAAAAATATTATAAGTACTTTTTGACTTTTAATTATAGATTCCCTAAACTCTTAAAGATCATATAGTTTTATTCAGAAAATTATTATTATAAAAAATTTCTTAAAATACTTTTATTCTAAACAAATTCACAGTAATATTTCATCATATATTCCTTTACTCTTTATTATTACCATATATATAATTCTTATATATTCTTATCATATAAATTTATTTTTAAAATAATATAATATACAATTTCATCATATAAATTTATTTTAAAAATAATAGCATATAAAATATAATCATATATTTTCATTCTAAGAAAACATTTGAAATAAGAAATTTTATTCTATAGTTTTATACAAAACATCATTAACATACAAAATGTATTCGTATATTATTATTATAGAAATATTTTTGGCTCAGGAGATATACCTCCTTTTGGGCCAACAAATATACCACAAGGCTTATAGATATAAGTCATTTCATAACTTATAGTAGAATAAATTTTAAATACTTAGGCACAAATAAAAAGAAACATGAGGAGGAAAGCAAATACACAAAAATACACATAGTAAATACGCGAAAGTGCTCGCATGCTAATAAAAATCCACAGTAAATGATATAATACAGTTGAAGAACCCTGGTGAAATAAAAATAAAATCTAAGCATATATAAGAATTTATATAAGCAAATACACTGAAATAAAGTTTAAATAATACGGGAGAAAATACTATTAATATACGTACAAAAAACAAATGAAACATTATTTATCATGCACAAAAGCGGATAAATGTGTAGGTCAAACTATATTAGTCTTTAAAAGACTGCTCCTGCGTTTACATCTTTCGTGAATATATTTGGTTCATTCATATATGAAATATTTGGCATCCTGGACTGCACTTCTGTAGCACGGACACCTATCAATCGGCGACAAATTCAAAAAAAAATATTAAAAATTAATTATAAAATTTTGTCAAAATGCTTCATTATAATAAATTAAAATAAAAAATTGTATTGTGTGTTTTTATTCTACACAGTACCATATAAAATCCATCATATAGCTTTATTCCAAAATCTAATAAGATATAAATAGATATAAATGTAACCTATTCATTATTAATTTGAATTGAAAACAGGCTGCAGAATCTTGACCTAAAATCAGGGAAAAAAGCACATATTGAGTTTTTAATTTTGTTTTATTCCATCTCAAGATGTACACTGAGCAGAACAACAACAAAAAAAGGTTTACAAAGCCTTTAAATAACAAAAAAGGCCTAACAAAGGGTCGAAACATTTATATCTAGTCTTATATACTATGACATTCCCACAAATCATACACGTGTAGATTTCCGAGAGGAATTCTTAAACATTTGATCTTATGTTGAATTTCTGACAAAGAAATTTTTTAAAAGAATCTGTTAGCTAAGCACGTGGACTTAGTTATGAATCTTTGTAATACTTCATTTGATATATCTTTGTAATACTTCATTTGATTTATTTAATAAGAAAAGTGGAATGGATCAGGAAAAACTATTTAAAATTAGAGTTTAAGATATCATTACTTATATATGATAAAACATAAACATGTTTTTCTTATGTCATGGTCGAAATGCAGATTATAGAATTTATAATTTTTATTTTCAACAAAATTAACTATAGTTTTAGAATATCTAAGTTCATATAGCATATTTGGAAAAAAAACTGCATCTAAACAACTGCTCTAAATTCATAGCTCACGTTATTGCATTTCAAAGAATTTTCCTTTTAAAATAGTTCTAAGAAAAATCCAGTGATAATCGCCTTTTCAAGATAATACAATTTAAATTATAAGGATAATTTTTTCTGAGTAGTTCTGAATGAATTTAATGGTCTTTACATATAAGTCTTTTTAGTTGGGAAAATAAAATAAGAAAGCATTTTCATTGATGCAACATATATATTCAAAAATCCCTCATTAAGTTAAATAAATTTCTGTAGAAAACGTTACAATATTCAGTGGTTAATATAAAAATATCCATAAACCATTGAACTTTCTAAGGATGGATTTAACTGGATTTTTTTTCCTTAAATATATAATGTTTTTTTTTTCTTCTTTCAGCTAAAATGGCCATATTAAATGGAATAGTCTTTTGTAATATCTCCATTTTTATAAAACGTAAAAAATTTGTATCCAATTTAAATGTCTCATGTTTGTTATAAGCCTTTTGACATAATATATACCTTCAGATTGAAGTAGAAAATAAAATGAAAAAGTGAAATCTTATGAATATGTATACAATATAGTTTTTCGTCTTTTGCGAAAAATGCATGTTGAGAAACAAAATTAATTTGAAATTCTAAAAGTCTTTGCTTTTCTTGTTTCAAGACGTTAGATCAGAAATGCAATAATCTGTACTAAGTTTCAGAAAAATATTATCAAAAGTACTTGCCTTGAGTTTTTGTTCTTCTATTTTTGCATTCAATTCTAGAAAAATACACGATATCAGTTATCTAATTTCCCTTTAATAAAAAAAAATACATCATAGAATGCAGGATATATTATAAAAAAATTATGAGCTTATAACCGGATGAAAAAAATGGCTAAATATACAAAATAAATTATCAGTGTCTTCATAAGAATTTCTCATTTATTAAAAAAATAAAATCATGTGTTAGCTAAAAGTATGAAATGATATTCTAAATAAAATTATCAATCCAGTTTTAAGAAATCAAATATTTAGCCATAAATATTTTACTTAGTATCTCTTCACCTGAATAGTAAAAATAAATAAATTTTAAAAGTAAAGATTTATAATATTTAATTTATATTAAAAGAAGTAGTTACTTTGAAACACCTTCTTTGTATATGTCTGATCAGCGATATTACGTTGAAATTCGAAAATATTTAAATTTGACTTTTTGAGATAAAAAATAATGTCAAAATATTTTATTTTTGTCTACGTTTAGCACAAACCATGCATCTTTATGATTTATAATAAATCTCTCATCTGCCGTTTTGATGCATTTTAGTTTATAAATGAAATTGAGAAATATTAAAGGCTTCATGAATTCGTAATATTGGGAAAAATAAAATTCTGATTCAATTGCTAAAAATTGTCTTTATTACAGAATACAACATATTAGAAATGCATCAAAAAATTCAAAAAAATAAATTACATCAAATAATTGAATCAAAATAAAAAATTGCATGAAAAAGATTCAGCATACATGATTGAAATAATGATGTATTTATTTTTTCAATCCAAGAATATTTTCTAACTCTCTATATGAATTATTTTATAACATTATAACCATGCTATTCTAGTATCTCTAATTGTTGATAATGCTTTATATTACTGATTCTTTTAACATAAATATCTAGCATGGTTGCTGCTTGCTTTTGATTCCACATTACAAAAGATATAACACACTTGTAACTAGTTTAGAAATAAAAACTGTTTCTTACTGTGATTCAAAACCTTTAACAAGCAGTTATAAACAAATTAAAGTCATTAGCCTTTTGATATATTAAATGATTCGAATTCAAAAACTTTATACTTGGTGCTTAACTATTTAAAATGGTTTAATCCTGATGCCAGACAGAACACAAAGATCAAGATTTTATAAAATAAATTCTAAAAGTTATTTCAGTTTACTTTTACTTCTCTTATACGATTTAAAATCTTAAGCCTTTTAACCCACTGATGCCTCATTGCATTTATTTTTACAAAAATAGTTTATTTCTTATTATTAATAGCCCACGGTACTTAAATGTTACTGGAAATTTATTCGCAAAATTAAATTATGTTATAAATTTAATCTCCCCAAAATTCCTATTCGCGTGTTTTAAAGCGCATTAGAATAATATTCAAATTTGAGTGTTGCCTGCTTGTCTTTCTAACAATTCAAACTATTCTTTATGAAATTACTGCTTCAATATCCAAGGACTTATCCATTCAAATTTCTGTGATACCATCTGTATGGGCGATTAAAACCGATATTCTAAATAGTAAAACATTAATTCAATATCCAGCAATGAAATAGAACCGAAATACAATCAATGAAACACAATTCTTAGTATTTAATATAAGCGCTATTTTTTTAAATTATAATACTTTGTGTATGAAGATTTTTTTAACTATGCATTTTAACTGAAAATACTAGATGATTTAATTTGTTTCACTTCACTTCTTTTAATACTTTAATGTAATCTATTTTACCGTAACAATGTCATAAAAAATCACATAGAAAATCTCTTTAGATGGAAAAATGTCATGTATATCATCTACAGTTAGAATTTTGGTTAGATTAAGAATTATTTATATTTTTATAATTAATAACGTTTATTACTTTATAATATTGCAAACTTACTTTATTTTATTACTTTATAATATTACTACTTTACTTTGTTTTATTACTTTATAATTTATTTTAAATTATAACTTTTATTTTCAAAGATTTTATACTTATGAGTAAAAATAGAAATGCTTAAAATTTTTGCATTCATTGAGATGATTCTGTAAATATACAATATTATGAGGTTATTTATTTAATGAGAATCTGCAGGGACATATTTTAGTGAGGATCTGTAGAATTAAAATTTTTGTTTTATTGTAAAGTTTTTTTTTTATATTTCACTTACTTAAAAAGTTTCTTTAGTAGCAATAATTTAAAAATAAATGTCTAAACATTTTTTTATTCGTTGGGAAAAAAACTTTTATAAATAATCATGGTCTTGAAAATTTCATTTTAATAAAGAAATATAGACAGTAAATTTTTGTTTTGTAGCAAAAATATCTTATATATTATGTTTAATATCAATTTATGTTATAATTTCTATTTATTTCATGATTCTTAATTTTCTTATTACAAACAAGTAACATAAAAAGCAATTTTTTAAATCAATTCCTACTTCGGATATTAGGAAAAAATTAAGAAGTTTGGAAATTTTTTATTTTAGTTACTATCTATTAAGTGAATGTAATTGTTGTTCTTTTGATCCACTTTTGCAACGGAAGGAGAAGGTGCAATAGCTTCTGAGGGCATGGACCCTTGAGCACCCGAATAACGATCACTTTCGACTCCCTACCCCCAGAGGTATAACTCTCGACAGGGAGAACTTTCGGATCAGGTTCGAAGTCGCCCTACCAACCAAGCTATCCTTACCTAATAACTACAACTACTATAAAGGCAAAAAATTTGTTTTTAAAGAATTAATAAAAAATGAATTAATATTTAGAAAAACTATATTAACATCAAATATCCTCTACTACAAGTTTTAAAATATTACTTGAACTTGAGTAGATGAATAAAAAATATTTTGTTAACGATTGAAAATTTGAATAAAATATATGTATTTATATATATAAATTTGAATAAGATATATGTATTTATATATATTAAGATATATGTATTTATATATATAGGGGAAGCTAAGAGTAGGAGTTAAAAAAAAAGAAATTTACTTGGATTTTGACAAATAGAAATGAAGCTCATTTATATTAAATATTTTAAAGTTCTTTCAGTATTTAAAGATTTTATTACTTAATATATTTTCAAGTTTATAGACTATCAATCTTAAAAATATGCCCTTTATCAGACAATATTCTTGAGAAAGGACATATTTTAACGTTTTGTAATTATTTGGAATAAAGCTCAAAACTTAAATTAGTTATTTTAAATCAAAATCACCTATCATTTGAAAATACATTCAAAAATTTTAACAGAAGCATTATAATGTTTGTTGAAATCTACATATAAGTAATTTTTGTAGCCTAAATATCTTTGGATAGTACTAAATAAATCTTAAATGCAACAAAGTACTGAGACACGAGAACAAAGCGAAGGTACCATTAGTGGGAAAAGGATGCTAAACGAGTTAAAGAGCTTTCACATCTAATTATTGACCTCAGCAAATTACCGCCATTAATAAAGACTTTAAACTCGTTTAGTCAAAACTAATGTGGAAGATATGAGAGTAGACGAAATGGCATTTGCATTTTTTGAGACTTTTGACTTTTGCACTTTAAGAAATCCTTCTTAAACGAGCGTTAACCATTTCCTAGTTATTTCATAACTGTCTTACCTCCATAATTAGCTTTGTCTATATTAAAATGTGAATTAATTTAATTTATTCTTTTCTATCTTTTCTTTAAATTTATTGGTAACATAATAGACACTAAAAACCATTTTAGTGAAAAAGTGTGTACATAAAAAAGTAATTGTATTAATAAGTTCTATTTAAAACTCGATTAAGTCGATTTATCAAAGAAATTTTAAGTAATGGGTGCAAAGACATTTTTCAAAAAGAATAATTCTTAAGGTTTGTTATTTTACACTTAATTGCATCAATCAAACTATTTTCTTTATAATTCTAGCTTCTTAATACACTTATCTAAATCACTTTTTTTATTTTATTTAGACATCTGACATCGGTGATAGGATAATTTATACCCAAACATCACAAATTCAAAATGTTTCAGCAACTCCTATAAAATATTGCAAACGCTTTACTACGATAATAATTCCTATTTCTGACAAACCCATAACCCAAATTAAGCGCACATTATTCCCACTGCATTAATTCTGTGGTCAAAAGGGTCAGCCCAATTATTTAAAACAAAATCATACCCGTTATTTTTGAAAAGAATATCTTTATCATAAGGATAAAAAGATATATTCATAGCTTCTAATGAAGCGTGAAATTAATATATAAATAGTAGCCCTGTGGCTAGAAATGAGTGTAAGAACTTTACTTTTGATGATGATGATGTGTCCACTTTACAACGGAAGGAGGGGTGCAGTAGTTTCTGAGGGTCGAATTATAATAATTTTGTAGTGGAATTGTAGTAATTTTATGGAGGGTATAGTTTTACTTTTAAATATTACAAATAATACAATATATTATGTTGAAAATATATGCTGAAAACTTTATTTTCTTTCCAATAGTATGTTCATTACAAATGGGTTTTATTCAAATGTTGTTTGAGAATTCTCTTGGAAAAACTAAATATATAATTTATTTAAGTTTGTTCGTATGTGTGTATAGAAGTACGGTTTGAAAAAATACTAAAACAGTTCTTTAATAAATTATATTACTTATTATCCGAAGACTATAATCCATAAAAAAATTTTTTCAAGATTTATTCATTCAAAACGTAGTATGAAGAAAAGAATATGAATTCAAAACATAGGAAAAAAATACTCAGAAAGCATTCTACTTATATAGTTATTTAATAGAAATTTGCAGTGGAAATCATTTCATTTTATGAAATAACTATTAGCTTGAAAAACTGAGAAATGTATTATTTATAGATACGCAAATAGAAATGTGTATGGATTCAGAAATATGATCTATAAAAAAGCATGATGAAACATATGGGTTTAGAAATATTTATAAATAAACCTAATAAAATGTATATAAGTACTAAATGATCATTTATAAAAGAACATAATGAAATGTATATAGGTATTAAAATACCATTTATGAAAAAGCATAATAAAACGTTTATGATCTCTGAAATGCCATATATAAATAAAATTATTAATCACGTTTTCAATTATTTAAAAGAATTTAAAACTAAATTGGAACATTATATATTCATTAGGAAATAATTATAAACAACCGACATATATACAAAAAATATTTAATATCGATGCAATTTTTTCATTATAGAAAATTTTACTTTAATGTAAATCTAAAATAATGTATCCAGTTTAAACATTTTTCAGAAATGGCAATTGAAATTTGATACAAGAATGTTGTTAAATTTGGAAATTCTTAGAGAATGTAATATGTGTGAGTTTCAATTATAGCATTTAATTATAATTATAACCTTTGTGAGTTTCAATTATAACCTCATTATGTTACAAATTTCCATTGAAATTGTTATTAATTTCAGTCTTAAAATCTAATAATTTTTCTTCATAAAAGTATTCAGCAATTATATGTATTCATTAACTGATATTTTAAGAATTGAATTTCTTTTTACTTACATTACTTTCATATAAATTAATTGTAAGTGAGGAAACGTAAAATTTTAAATGATGGTCAGTAAATAACTTTTCAAATAATAGTAAGGTAATGCAAAATTAATTTTAAACTTTAAATGAAAATAAAATTTTTCTTATGATGTTATCTGATTTCCACTGATTCCACTCAAGTCTTATAAAGGGGAAGACATTTAAAAACACCAACATCTTTTGAAGAATTTCACTAATGAAAAATTAACTTTTCTTTATTCCTTTTCAAGGCATTTGGAATGATTTATCAATGTCGATAATTTTTTTTCCATAAGCTATTTTACCTAATATAACAATCTCACTTTCCGATTAAAAATTATTTTTATTTTCTGAGACATTTATCTTTTAATTTTCTTTAAATTCTTATTTATAAAAATATTCTTCCATTGCTTTGATTCGTAATAGATATAATGATGTTTTTTTTTCAATCTGAACAGATTTGTACGCAATGCTTCACCTATAATTTTCACTCCACGCATTGATTGACTCGATATTTGACCACCAAGGATTTTAGTACATTCGATGTGCTAATGTGTTAGATCTCTACCATCAAAATCCCCTTAAAATAATATTAATCATTTTTATCATGCGTTATAAAGAGTATAAAAAAGAATGTTAGAAAAAATGAAATTTATTATTCTATAATCAGTAAAGAAAAATGGTATATAACCTTATTAATCCATTCAGGAAATAGAGAAACTTATATTTTAGAGTTCTTTTTGCTTCTTTTAATTATTTTTGCATCTTAAAACGCGCATTTATAGTGGCGTATTGAATTGAGTGAAAAATCTCGAATTCGGACATTTAAAATTACAGAATTCCCTGACAAAAATTCCCTAGAAATGCTAAGTGTATTGATGCTAAATTAAAATGAAGACAGACATTCCAATTAAGAGGAATACCATATAAAATAAAATTTAAACCCACAAAGATTCAAAGTACATAAATTTTGAAAATTAATCAATTTTTGTAACATTAGTTGATCAATGAATCATTATTTGAAACATTAATTGACAAATCCATAATTGTTTGGAACATTAATTGAACAATCTAACGAGTGGAAATTGAACAAACCATTTAAAAATTGATGTATCTTTTACACTGATCTTTCGATAAATGAAATATTAATTAAATAAAACAAAATCAAGCAAAGTATAAGTAAATGAAACATAAATCGAAAGAACAAAGCAGATGCTTTTTAACAAAAATTTTTAAATGGAACTATGGCCGAATAAATCAATCAGTGCATGTTATTTCAGATTGTTAAACTAAACTGAAAGATTAAATTAATTCTTTCAACAAACTAATCCAAGGAAAGTGTAATTTACAGAACGCATCTGTAGGAATTAAAATAATTGTGAAATGAATAAAAAATATTTTTATTGAATAAAGTGAAAATATTTTTTTAATATACATAGTGAAAATGTTTTATCTGAAGTTTAAAATAATATATTATTTATTCAATATCTCAGTCTTGTTTGCAGCATTCATCGTTTAATATATGCATGATATACGCTGTAATCAAGGACCTACAACAAAACCTTTAGAGCTTTATTAATTGGCACATAGATCTGATAAGAAATTAACCTAAATGAAATAAATAATAATATTTTATGTAACTAGAGTTAGAAAATGCTCCGATGAATTCCGAATTTAAAATTTTTACATAGATTCTCATTTTTGTGAATGATGTTTAACTAAATATTCTTGATACACCAATATTGTAAATAAAAAAGAGTTGCACTACAATCACATAAATCATCTCTAATCTTTTATGATTTATAAATATTTAAATGCTAACATTTAATAAAAACTGGCAATTTTATTTCATCGACCGTCTCAAAGATAATCCCCTAAACAGCACGTAAGAGTTCTCAAGACTGATCGGCCTAAGATTGAGAAAAATGTGATTGTTATAAACTATTTGATTTAAAATTTATAATACGAAATATGTAGTGCACGTAAGTTTTAAATGCTGAAGGATTCCACTTTTAGTATACATATTTTTTTAAAAAAACATTTAGTTGTATTGAAATTTTTTTTACATTGATTCTAGATTAATTATTTTCAATTTGACTTAAAGCTAAAATTTGGCGATCATTGATGGAAATTTATAGAGTATATATTTTTATAATACATTACGGCTAACTTTTTTTAAAAGTATCAGTGTATTATATTACTATCAAATTTTAAAACTTGCAGTATTTTGATGAAGAAGCTTTAAAGACAATTGATATAATATATTTGAGGTAATTAAATTCTAACTAGCTTGAATATCGATGGTGGTGGTAAAAAAGGTGGTTAGTGTGCTTATAAATATGTCGGAATCAGAATCTTGTACTTATATAATAGGAAAACTGTTTTCTCTTTATCTTAGATAAGATCAATTTATGCCAGATTCCTTGAAAAAAAACATGCAATAAATATATCTTAGAATTTTAGTTTTAATGCATTATTTTAAAGAGGAAAGGTATCACAAAATTAAGCAATAAACACTTCGTTTCCAACTGTATGTAGCTCATAAATTAATACTAATTTTTAAGAACATATGATATTAAGAAGTGTTATATTTTTCCATACGTATCTTTCAAATTAGAATTTTTAGAAACCATGGGGGTATAAACATCAAAAAAAAATCTTTTCAAAATTTTTGTGAAATATGATGTATCAAGTAAAAAATAATAAAGACCAGCGAGAGTGGTTTCCCTGAATCTTTCTCATATACTCTCCGGTAAACTTTTTTTGCCTGAGGATGGCTTGCATGGCGGCGGCGTGAAATAATTACGAAATATTAATATTGGCTGAGCTTGTTTCATATTTATTTATTTCTTATATCTCCCTACAATGGCGTTAAATTTAACTTAGCACTCTATCATCTATAAAAGAAATTTTTAAAAGCATTTTACACTCAAGCAACATTCCGATTTTGACAATAAAAGCCAGACCAGAAAAGAATATTTCTAAAAGTACCTTAATTTCCGAAATTTTGTCTTTTATGCTTCATTCGCATTCTTTAAAATGGAAGTGCGATCCTTCTTACCATTATGCACAAAAAGAGATTATCATTTGTTTTAATTATCCACCTACGCATCATTTCACATTAAAACAACAAAGGAGATTGGATTAATTTTTTCGTTTAGTAGATTTATTCAAGGACGAGACTTCAACTTTAATGCGACACTCAATATCGTAGGCCGTACATTGAGGACAAATTCCTTTGCTGGTGCATTTGTCTTTTTGCTACTATCGATTGCCAACAAAGTGTTCACGTTTCAGCACATCAGGGGATGAGAGGGGCTGTCCAAACCCAAATGATTAAAAAGAACCGATTTAGAAACTTTTGTTGGTCGCAAAATACAACCCAAGTTAATAGCCCAGAATCTATTGTTGAAAGGTGTCAGTTGAAAACTGTTGGCTAATGGCTAACGTAGTTTGTATTAAGGAGTGGAGAACATTAAACAACAGATGCTGGAAACTGATGTAATGTTCTTTAGAAAGAAAGCAAATAATTTTTTAGAGATATAGAATAATTCGAAGAAAGTGGTTATAGAGGGTAGAGGAAATTTCTAAAATTGAATGAAATTTAAGATACGTTCAGATAAGACTTTCAAGATTTCATTTTATTTAATTAGAATTAAAATAAACATTTCTAATGAACTAAAGGTAATATTTGAAATAACGCGACAATGTTCACATTTGGATTTTGAAGAACTTTCGTTTTGTCTATTTAAATGTAGAAAAGCATGATACATTTAAATTTTTTATCAATAATAAAAAAGAATTTTCTTTAGAAATGTTATTTAAATAAAATAATGATACAGTGTTTCTAGTTATATTTAGATTTATGATTTATCTAATAAAAATACACAATCTGATGAAGTTCATGAAGATACGAATTGTCATACTTGAATTTTTTCATGATTATAACCCATTCATGTATATCATCTTGAAATTAAATTTAAGTTCTGCTTTTAAGAAAAATATCAACTTAAATAGAAAAATGTTCACTTTCTCTTATAGATAATACAGAAAAATAGTAGCAAGTTAAGTAATTTGAACTCAAAATTTTGAAGAATTTCTGTATTTTAAGCATTTTTGAGTTCAGAAAACGCGTTTTTCGACAATATCTATTCTCCTGTCTGTCTATGAATAAAACAAATCTATCACTTTTTATAAATGCACTAGTTTAAAAAGATATTTTAAAAAAAATCCTGGTATTTTTGTTTCGCTTTATTTTTGAAAACAAATTCCTATTTATTTTTTTTAAAAAAAAGTATGAAATGTTCGTTAACACCAGATGATAATTTTGCCATTTGATTGCCGCTAATTTTATATTTGAACAGCATTAAAAAATCCGAATAAAAGCGAATGATTAAGATAAATATTTTTTTCTTCAAAGAAGTATGTAGACATATACTAAATTTAGTATTAAAAGTATCTTGAGATTTCGGTTTCCTTTTCTTTCCATGAATCTGGTACTCTGTGGCATGTTTCTAAAAGCTATAATCATAACAAGCATCATTGTAAACCCAGTAACATTCATTGAACCAATAGGAAGGATTAATTTCTAATGATTCGGTCGTTATACAGAATTAATAAAGTAATTAAACATCAGCATAATGTGCAGAATAGGTGTCTAAGTATGCATTTTAAGCCGAGATCAATTAAATCATGATTTGGGGTTAAAAATGGAGTGAGATGTCGTATTTCAAAGACAATGCAAAATACGAGGAGAAAAATCAAAAACAAAGTAAATGCAGATCGTTTCGTTTTAATTCAAATCCAATAATGGTGAGAACAAAGCGTGTAAAAACCACATGTACTTTTTCGGGATTTTACAGAAGTTTTATAGAGTAAAAACGCCAGAAATAAACTAGAACAACAAACATTTATTGTACATGTTTAAAATGTTTTATACCACAGTGAAATTTTTGTTCAAAACATTGTTATTTCTTTTGTTGTCGTGACTCGAAATAACAAATTTAATTGTTTCATATAACTGTAAAGAATGTATTTAACCTTTTGTGCTCAGGAAAGGAAACAAACTCAAATTTTATGATGTATCTAAGACATTACTTTTTTTCTTTTTTTATACTTCACAGATATTCGGTTTCTTTAACAACAGGATTGCGTAATTAATGAAGTTTTTTAAGTTATAACTTTAATTAATACCCTTGTCAGAAATGTTTTTGCAAATCTGTAAAACACCTGATTTAAAAAAAATAAAGTGTGTTATAATATAAAAACTTTTACTCCTATTAAGAGAAGGCAGTTTTATGTGAATAAATTGAATTTGCTAGTAAATTATTCTTTTATTATTTCCTTAGCCAAACAAATTTTCAATAGAATTTTTTCACAGCAAAAGGTAAGCATTATCTCTTTGTTCGGGATATAGATGGTATTTGGCGGATTTGGCTCTCCTCTTTTGATATGAACTGTTGCTTTAGACAGGATTCACGAAATAAGTTTAGATGTTTTTCGCCAACACAATTTTGTGTTAGAAAGATGATGAGGATTTGTGTGAAATACTCTTTTGTGCTGAGTAAAGGTACAACACTCAATTTTTATGATGTATCTAAAAAAATTTTATAATACATAATCGATAATCTGTTTGCCCATCTAAACTTGCCAGAAAATTTCTAAATAATGTTTAAAGTTTAAAGAGTAAATACAATTTCAAAAACTGCACTCATCGTCAAAAATTTCTAGTTAACTAAAAATAACAACTACTTCACAATCTTGTAGTAAATTTCCATTAATTAAGCATTTTCGGTACCTACCAGATTAAAAATAACAGGTTGCCAATGTGCAGTGTAAAATAACTTGCATTTAGAATTCGGAAGAAATGCACAGTAACATTTGCGATACATTTTGGCAATAAAATATGTTGACTCAATTAATAAACAATTTTATTACTTTGCGTATCAACTGAAATGAATATCTTGTTATATACTTTAGTCTTGTAGATAAATGTAATAAAAATAAATTATCGAAATTTTACTAAACCAAAGAATTTAACAAATGTTAATCAGAAATTGAGTTTTTTTAATATATATTTAAAGAAGAAAAATAACTTACACTTTTAAATTTAGGACAGATTTAAACGATTAGCTATAAAATTGAACTAAGTCCTTATTGAACTCTAAATTTGGAAGGGAAATGCTTTAACAATAAGAAAACTACAAGTTTCTAACAATAGATAATGCTTTTTAGCTCATATATAAAGTAATTATCTTTAATTATTTAGAATTTCAAATTTTTTAATATAAAACACTTGGAATTCTAAAAAACTGTAGCCCAAAAAATTAATTTATACTTATTGATTTTATCATTTTTTTTCCAAGAAATGATGAAATCCAAGTTATTTTCTAATTATTATAAAAAATAAAGCATTTATTTTGTTTTTACAAATTTCAATGAGAAATAATCAGTTTTATCTCTATTCATGCAAAGCAAATTTAACATACAGTTATTAAATTTTTAACATTAAAAGGCAAATCCATGTTAAAATCCAGAGGGAAAACAAATCGTATCAAGAAAGTCCTAAACAAACAATAAAAAAATACTGTAATCGATTCCAGAAAAATGTATTTTGGACAATAATTATTTTTCATTAGGACAAAGCAATTAAATTTGATATATTAATGCTCTTAATCGGAATACAATTGGACAAGGAAAAATGAAAAAGGAGAAGAAATGAAAATAGCTACAATTTCTTTTATTCTCAAACAGAAATCTCTCAAAATGAAATAATGACATTTCTTCTTAGTTCTGAAGAATAAACATGGTGTAACATGCGACCATTAATTATTTTTTATCCATAAATGATAGAAAAAAATACATTTAAATGTAAAATTTTTGTTGAAAAGCAAAATAAATTACTTTTTTTTTATTTCACTGGGAATACTTTTTAATATATGGGATCATTATATTTAAATTTATAGAATGATATCACCTTATCCGTTTTGATTTTTATATTTATTTAGTATTTTGTTTACAATATGAGTCATTACATGTTTATAATATTTGACTTAACATTTAAAATGAAATTCCTTGCATTAGCTTGCATATTTGACAAGAAACACTCTTAGTAAAAAGTTTTAATAAATATAAATTTCTTCATTGTTATTTAATATTTGACTTATTGTCTTAGTATTCATCATTGGTTTATTAGTTCGTATCATCTGAAATCCTATGTATTGTTGTATATGTGGGAAGAAGACATTAATTAGTAAATTGTAACATAATGACTATATTATTAGTTCATTACACTTGTTTACAATTTTTCAAGCTCTTCAAAACAAAACTGCAATTTCAAAATACGTTATGAAAATGTATTTAACATAAAGAAAGATTCTTTTTATTAAAGATGCCAAATGCAAAAAGAAACTGCTCTTGATAAACCACAACATCTAGATTATGAAAGAATGCTATTTTTAAGGGATAGTGAGGATACATTTTTGCATAAGAATTATTACAAAAGTTATCGTCCAGCCTATCGATATGATTAATTATTTAATATTTATATAATTTTTTCAACAGAATGAAAATTTAAGAATTATTATAATTGATTTTAGAGAAATATATTCCATTTTCAAAAAGAAAAACCTTACCCAAAAATAAAATTTGATTCATATCGTTAAACCATTTCCGAGATCCAACAAATTAATTTATATGTATATTCAACAATTTATCATTTGAAATCATAACATGGAACCTTCCCACTTCCATTGCCTTAGTCTTTCTTTTTGGGATGCTTTACCATTCACAGCTATTTTGTTGGTCAATATATTTTTAGTTTATTTAATATTTACAGATGCCCAGAGACTAAACAAACGTCAAAGAAAATTATCAAAATAAATAAAATGAAATATAATTTCAAATAGTCAATTTGTTTTTCTTTTTTGAACTTAAATGTATTAAAAATTGATCAAGAATATCCACAACTCCATTATTGTTATTTTCAATTTAATATCTTTATAGGATTATTTAAAATTTTATTGGACTTAACAAATTTAACATAAGTCTTTAAGTATGACATTATTTCATTCTTTTGGAAAGATGTTAACAGAAATTTTAATGTCTGTAAAGTGGAAACTTTACAAACGTATATATTATAGTTTGTTTTTTTGTCGAAAGAATCTTGTCAATTTTTTTGTACTACCCAATGTAAAATTGTCTTTTATATTTAGTTGTTTATCCAGTTTCCAGAAAATGATATACCATATGTACATTTATGCTCTCCAAATTCATATGCATGATTATAAGATCGTATACCCAGATTTTCTTCCATGGTTAAATATAAAATAAATGTATCATTATATATTTATGATCCTTTTATAAAAATTAATTTGTGTTTATCGAACAAATGAAGGTTTATCATCACATAACACCTAAATTTTGCTACATATTTAGATTATTTATTTTATGTCCCTTGTTCACAATATACACAAAAGAAATTAATATTTTTTATAACATTTTAATAGAGAAAAAGCTTTATTCAATTTCTAGCTATCTTCCCCTAATATATTTAATAGAAGAAATTCCTTTTCTTTGACTTCAGTATCTACGCATTCATGATTACTTTTACTCAATACATTCATCAATTTGTATTGATTGACTCAATACATTCATCAATTTGTATTGATTGACTCAATACATTCATCAATTTGTATTGATTGACTCAATACATTCATCAATTTGTATTGATTGACTCAATACATTCATCAATTTGTATTCATGCATTATCTAGATCATTATATTTCTATGCAGATTTCTCTCAGCTCTACTCAAAATCTTTCACTTTATATTAATAAATTTAATAAAATCAATAAACATAAACGAAATCTTTTGTGAGGAAATAATATATATTCATCACTGACAAAGTTATGGAATATCCATGAAATGAATTTAATGCTCAAAAATAACTTTATCGCACCTTTATTCCTCATTATAAATTTAAATAGGGTTCGAATCAAATACATCCGAACTAAAGAGTCATTAACTATTTTTCAACTTGTAAGACTTTCTTCAAGTACTCACCTAGCATTATGTAATAATATCATAAAATAATTTCTTAGACCGAGAAATAATAAATTTAATATATCATTTGTATTTCAGACAAGAATACAGATATAAATCATAGCTTCTTCGTAGTTTTATTGTATTCTTCCAATGAAAAGTATTTAATCTTCTACAATGGGGGAATTCACGAAAAGTTTAATGATTGCCCTGTAACTATTTGATATGAATGTTAGAAAAAGAATCTATGTAGTACGAGAAAAATAATTTATAATTTCAAACTTACTTCCGACATTTATATTTTATTCACAATTCCAAATTTTTTTTCTTCGTTTATATACTTCATTTCCTTTAAATACATAGTATTCAAAAAAAGAAGCTAAAATTGGATCATATTTTTAAGTGCTTGGCCTTTGTTATTTTAATAAGCGAATAAAGTATGCATTTGTAATAAAAGTTAAAATAGAAGTATTTTTGGCTATAAATTAAAAATCCTTAAAGTATGAAAGCTATATCATAAATTTTTATTAAAAAAATTCGAAATAAATTTTTATAATATACTTGATATTTATGCGTAAATTTTTTTTATTGGGGAAAAACATTGCTATATGCAATAGCATATAATATCTTCAAAATGACCTCATAAAATAGATGTTGATCAAAAATGTCAAAATATACATTTGTTTATATGAGAATATTAAAAGTTCATGGATCTATTTATAACAATGGATTTAACTTCTTTTTTTTTCTTTTTCCATAAATGTATCATTTTTTCTCTTAGTTAATTGGCTATTTTAAAATTAATAGTCTGTAAAACCTTTTTCAATTTTTTTTTGAAATTATAACACAACTTCAGATTGAAGAAGAAAAGGATAAAGAAAAAAAAAATTAACTACAAATTTCCTAAGTTCTTTGTATAAAATTTTGTTTTTCTTCTTTTGTCAAAGACGTATATTCAGAAACAAAATTGATTTGAAATTCGACAAGACTTTCTTTTCATTTTTAAAGAAATTCAATAGTCTTTGCTATTCTTTTGAAAAAAAATATTACTGAGACAATCAAAAATACTTGATCTGCGTGCGCCATTTTCTTATGTTTTTGTATTCAGCTCTAAAAAAATACAAGGTGGGAGTAATTCTAATTACCTCGTCATATGAAACCAAAAATACTGCTGTAAAGTGTTGGATACATCAGTAAAAATTAGGAAGTGAAATCTGAAAAAAAAATGACAAAATATGTTAAAATGATTATGTGTTGCTTGATGCTTATTTTTCATTTTTAAAATATATATATATAT
>JAOUZG010031333.1:2891201-2917349 GCA_026289955.1 Argiope argentata
ATATATATATATATATATCAGTCAAAGTTTATTATCTCATATAGAAAATTTTTAATCTGCGCTAATCATCATGTGAAAGTTTTTATGCCTCTGCTCTAAAGTACTCCTTAATGTAAGATGACTATATTATCATGTGAAAAGATGATTTTGTGAAAGATGATGATGAGATTTTGAAGGGATAATTGGAAATTGAATTTTCGTTCGAAATTTACGAGCAAAAAGCATTTTACCCGCTTTTACAGTATTGCATTATTATTAAGAATGCTCCTTTGAAAGTGGAGGCGTTTTAAAAGGTTGGCCTGCTTATACCAGTATTGCATTATTATTGTATATCCCTCTTTGAAAGCAAATGCGTAACAGCAATGCAAAGGCTGACGAAGAACTATGACATCGTTACTGTTATTTCATGTGAAAAGCTCTAAAACTTTGATTACCAACTAGAAAAATTGAAAATGAATGTTTAAAAAAATTTAATTATGTATATATATATATACATTTATATATATATAAAGATGTGTGTGTGTGGATAATTAAATGTGTGTGTTCTAAAAATATTCTTTTATTTCCTGTCCACTTGCTCTAGTTAATTCATTCAACAGAAGCTTTGTAAAATTGCTGAATCAGCTGAAAACCGACTAATTACCACACTTCAGCCTAGTACAATCCATTAAAAGATATCTATGATTCCATTTCAAGAGATGTACATGTGATTGACATTTGCCAAAGATACCTATTAAAATCTAAAAGTACATATACACGAAGATAAAAATTTCATCAGCTTTTTGTTATTTCTTTTTGTGTCATTGTATGTTGTGCTCCTCTCTTCTGTTTGTATATAATGCATACTTTCCATGGTGGAATAAAGCGAACTTAAAAATTGAAAGTGACATCTTTGTCTTCAAAACTGCCTTCTGCTTTCAACACATATTATTGTTACAATACATATATATGGGACAAAATTCCCATTCTATTCCATTTGGATCAGTGTCTATGTTACTGATTAAGAAAGGAAATAATATTTAAAGAAAAACAGTTCATTTATTTAGAGTAAACAAAATTTACAGATGAAATGTTAATTACATTAAAGTTAGAATTTAAAATAGTTCATTGGCACACCAAAAGGCGAAACATAACACGATGTCTGAGCATATTTTACATTTAGTCGCCATAGAGTAAGACTATTTAATACATATTGTTACCGGAGACGAAGAACCCTCCTCTCTCTTGATAAAGAGAGAGCAAACATCAATGCCAACTACTCGTTTTTTACTAAAACTTATGGGCATGTGACTTAGAACTTAGCATTAGTAGAACTCATGGTGCCATCTATTACAATATAATGAAACAAAATTCAAATATGGGTGTGTTTGGTACAAGATGTGGTACATTTTATGTGAGGCCAGAAAGCGAAATATGTCGGTGCAATTAATTGGCTCCAAAAACTCTTACTTTTAACGTTCGAAATGCTATACTTCATAGTGCCTATTATTGTTTTAAAATTGATCATTCTTCCGACTTAACTCACGATTTACACATTTAGTTACCATATATCATTCTAATGAAAACATTTTAGAATGAATTTCTGTACTTCATGAAAAGCAAATCTTCACAATTAATGAATACCTTTCTTTGAATTCTCAGTTTAAATATTTTTTTACGGAGAGTGTCTTTTAGTATTATCTAATTGTGTGAATAAGAATTAAAAAAATGAATGCTATAAAATAAAATCGTTTTCTTCTATTTAAAGGAGATACTATATAAGAGTGAATTTAATTTGTTAGTACTCACTCATAAAAGTATTTTTACTGCAAAAAAGTTCCTTACAGTTTTCTCTGTGATATTAAATGTCGCTTTAGAGAAGATGCACAAAAAAAGTTTAGATAAGCCTATTTTTCGCCAACACAAGTTATTGATTGTAAAAGTAAAGGTTCTTGAGGGAAATATTCTTTAATGCATAGAAAAAGAGCACCTCCTCAATTTTTATGATGTATCTCACACATTTTCTCTCTATTTATTCTTTATCAATATTATATTTGTCGCTTTTTTATTCGTTTGAAATTTCTAAATAATACATGAGAGTAAATATAATTTTTGAAATTTCTTTACAAACTTGGAAAATAATATTTTATAAACATTTAAATTCATATTCATACATTTCTTGGAAAATGCATATAGGTAACAGTTAAAATACAATTAAATATAATACATTATTTAGGTATACAATTTAAAATTTTGATTTGGTTCTGTAACTTAAAGAATAAAAATTTTATGTTTCCATCGCACAAGGTTAATTCCACCTACAGTTAAAATTCAAATGAAATGCTCTCTATTATTTATAAAATTATATTTAAATAATATGAATTGATTCATTTATTCAAAGTATTTGCTACTCTGGCTGTTAAATATTATTTACATCCTGTTAAGTACTTTGTGAAGCTTCACTGTGAAATGGAATAAATATAAATTATATAAATAAAAATTTAAATATAGATAATAAGGATCTAAATATAAATACCTATCTAAAAAAGAATGGAATAACTTTGAATTATCTAATTAAAAATATAAGTATAGATAATAATAATCTAAATATAAATAGATATCTAAATAGAAAAGGGAATAAATATAAATCAAAACATAATCGCTATTGATTAATTTAAAAAAAAAATATTCAATATTGACTGAAATTTCTTCTTTAAACATAGATGCATTAATTGAAAGATGCAAAATCTTATAATTTTAAATGTAAGGCGATTTTAACTAATTAGATTTTATAAATGAAATTAATTTATTAATGAACTATTAATTCGAAAAGAGGATATTTTAACATTAAAAAACAATGGCCATCATTTGTTATGAGTTTTGTTTATGAATTAGATTTTATACTAAAAAGGTCTGAAATTCATACAGTTTGGCACTTAACAAATACTTACCTTTTTCACTTCATTACTTAAAAGTTCATATAAAAAAAGTACTGACTGCATTTCAAAAAACTTTTCCTCATCGTACATCTGTTCTAAATACTATAAAAATAAAAATGGTTTCTTAGCACAATTTCAGAAGGATACAATCAAGTATATTTTTTAAATCTACTATTTATCTGTTTGAAAAAGTAGCATGTTGAAATGATAAAATTTATATTGGAAGGCTATCATAAAGAAAGGTTAAAGCAAAAAAAGAATGCTATTCTCAAATCCAAAAAAAAATGTATTTACAACAGTAACTATTTTTCATTGGTGAAAAGCAATTAAATTTGATATATCAATGCACCTAGCAGAAATGCCATTCAAAAGGAAAAAGCATTTAAAGAATAAAAATGAAAATCCCCCAAGTCCTTTTATTTTGTAACAAAAACCATTCCCAAATGAAATAATGGGATTTCTCATTAGTTCTAATGAATGGAAATGCTTTAACTTACGGAACTTTATTCTTTTATTTTTATCCTATAAACCATCGACTTAAAAGCAAAGTTTTAGTTTTAGAAAAAGCAAATATATTTTTTTCGTTGGGGTTGCTTTGTTAATAGAGTAGTAAATGAATAGAATCAGTGAATGATTTCACAGTTAAGAGGTAAATATCCATTTTAATTCCTTTATATGAATTTAACACTTTACATTTTGCAATTTGTGGCAACATATGATTTTAATTTGCCTGCATTTATATACAAGATTATATTTAGAATATGAATAGGCACTCCCTTATGTGGTATTCGAATAGTAGATAATTCATTATACTATTTTACAAATATATATTTCTTTATTGATATTACGTAGTTGTCTTAAAATTGCAGCATTTATCTTCTGTAGATCAGTTTTCACAGATAAAAATCTTACCCATTTTCGAAAGGTATGTGAAGGATCAATACGATATCTCCTTCTTAATGAATGGATAAATAATGACTTCAGCATTAGGATATTACTTAGATTTACAATTTTTTATTCGATATCATGCAAATGTGTGAATATTTTTATTAAAATGAAATTAAATTGATGCACGTTAATGCTAGAAAAAATGAAAGAGGATGATAAAAAAATATTCATGCAAATTGCAATTTATAGTTTCAAAAAAAAGTACACTTTTCAAAACTTTTAAAGCATTTTGGAATTGTGGGTTGATCTTGCACACGGAGAATTGTTTGAATGATGGATACGTTTTCTACAGACACAGTAGACTACACGAGATAAAAAGGATATTTGTTTGGCAGAAAAAAATGCACTTTCTTGAGTTTTTGAGTATAAAAGAGAAAACACAATTTGTGCATATGAGAAAAACAAATTAAAAAAGGAGTTTCGTTTTTAGTTGAGGGTACAGTTTCTTGATACGACCAATAACGTTGAACAACTTTTAGGCCTCGAGTCAATGAAACTATAAATGAAGATCTGGGCTTTTCTCTACCCCTCCTCCAACACAACTAATTCTAGTTCTTGGAGTGTTTGTGGAGGTGGTAATCGTCCTGCAATTTTTTCCGCTCAGAACGTCCCAAACAGGCTTGATTGGGTTCATGTCTGGAGATAACACAAGCCAATACATTTTCATAAGTCCTTCGTACTAATTGAATTCATTCACCAATTTAGCATGAAATGGCCTACAATATTCGCCCATTAACGTGAAGTCATCTAAAATCACTGCAGCTTAAGGGTCTGCAATAGGTCTCAGGATCTCATCCCTGTATCGGCGATTAGTCAGAACTCCATTTCGAATGATATGAAGATCGGTGCGTTCATCAATAAAGATACCAGCATAGATCATAACTCTGCCACAGCCAAATGTTACAATTTCATTCACGAACGCTGTGTTATTTCTAATTCCACGTTCTCAGTAGATACAAATACGTCTATTATCATTATGAATCGAAATACTGAACTCGTCAGAAAAAGAAATATTGCACAATTCATTTCTTCTCCAGTTCACATGCTCTGTTGCCCACTACCTGCTGGGTCTAGGTATTTTACTGTTAATGCGACATGCACTATTGGCCGGTAAACATACAGATCTATATTGTGAAGACAGTTTCGGGAAATTTAAGTCGAAATTTTGGTGTCAAGTAGTGGAGCAAAGGTGTTGACGAATAAAAGTGACATTCATATTGCGGTATCCTCCAGCCGTTAGCGTTAGATAACGATTTTCACTGAGCGTTATTGCTTGCTTAAGTTTTTTCCATGATCTTCGGCATGCATTTCCAATCTCCAACAAATGGTTCCAGATCCTGTAAATGATACTTTGTGAAACTTCAATGGCTTCCGCTATTTCAGCATGTGTTTGGGCCCCTTCTAATCAGCAGACAAATTCCTGACAATCTAATTCGATTAAATAATTAATTAGTAAACGCACTCTTCGAATAAACGATCTTATATAAGGTCAACCATTCTTTTATTATGTTGAAGACCAAACCAAATTCTCTATCTCTAAAGTTTTTGACGTCAAAGACAAAATTGTCATGCTATAAAGCATGACAATAAGAAATAATTGCATTCGTGATTCTCTTCTTTCAATCTATTAGAAAATTTATTTTCACTATTATTTAATACAAGATTCAGAATATGCTTCACTTATTTTTATTAAGAATTCAGATAAATTAATATAAAGAATTAGATAACATAAAATTTATTACAAATGGTAAGCTTTAAAGAACAGGCGGGAGAAACCGACATCGAGAAATATTGATCAGAATAACACTTTAGTGGGATTAGAAAAAAAAATATTGAAATTATATGAGTGAACTGAACATTTTCAGTGAACTGACGCAAAACATACATAAACAAATCTATGAAATATCTATGATAAAAATTTTAACACACAAACATATCATTATTAAAACTTCATTCCTCATTAGCAGTTAAAAATTGATCAAATAAAATATATTCAAACTAAAAAGACTATAAACCATTTCCCAATTTGTAATATTTTTATTCATGCTATCACCTGAAACATATATAAACAGCAATTTATTACAAAAATAAATTAATAATAAATAAATATAGAAAAGAAATTATAAAAAAATAATAACAACAATTTATTACAAAAAGATATATATATATATATATATATATATATATAACTTGAATATAACTCATGAACATAGTTGAAATAATTGCTTCATCATTTTTTAAGCTTTATAGTATATATTCGATAACAAATTTTTATTCTTATGCAATGGGAAGATTAATACAAAGTATAATAATTGTCCTACAGAATATTTGACAGAATGAAAAAAAATGTAATATGATAAAATAATATATAATTTCAAACTAATTTCCACCATTTATATTGTTTCCATTTTTTTCCTTTCATTTTTTTATTCATTTCCTCTAAATACATATTATTTTGGAATAAAAGAGAAATTTAAACATACTTTAATGGGCTTAGCATTTGTTATTTAAATAATTGAATCAAGTATTCATTTTCAATAAAAAATTATAATATTTTTTGGCTCTTAATTACAAATTTTTTAGAGTTAGAATAAATAATATGTAGTATTATTCTAAAAAAATATTCAGACATAAATTTTTATCATAAAAAGTTATTCTTAAAATTATTAACATATTAAATTACGTGACATAGCTTTACTCTAAAAAAATAATGACTCATAAAATTTTAAGATATATTTTTTTTCTAAAAAAAATATTATCATATAAGGTTTATAATAAAAGTTTATTCTAAAAAAATTAACTTATTATCAATAGTTATATGTATCATAAATTCGGAACATTTTTTTTTATTTCCAAAATTTTTATGTTATTCTAGAAATGCAGTTTATAATGCTTATTATTTTTATTCAATGTTTTAAGAATATGAAACATACAAGAGCATATAACATACTTAAAAATATACTGCACTAACAAAAATACTTTAAATACTTTTTTAACATTTCTGTATTTCAAATAATTTTCATGTTAAAAAATTATAAATTATAAAAACAACCACTGAATAACTAAATTCAAGATAATACAATTTAAAGAATAAGACTGAAATTATCTCTCTAAAAAATTCCAAATGCATTTACTTGGTCTTCACGGGTAAAAAGTTTTTTGTTAAAATAAAAAAAAGGCAATCGAGTATGCCGGTTGCTTATAGCAATCACCATCTTCAAAAAGGTTTCATTAAATCAAATAAATAACCATCATAAAATGTTAAAATATCTAGTGGTTTATATGAAAAAAAGTCACAGACCATGACTTTGTATATAACAATGCATTTAATTGGGGGGAGGGAGTTCATTGCATAGAAATATCTTTTTTTTCTTTCATTCAAGTGAAAATTTTCAAATCTCTAGTCTTTTGTAAAAACTTCTAATTTTAATAATCTTGAAATAATCGTATCAAATTATTATTTTTGTTTTTATATAGACTTTCAACATCTTATAGAGCTTCATAATTTAAACTAAGAAGGGTAGAAAAAGAAAATATGTTTTTAAAAAAATCTGAAATGTTTCGTCTTTTGTCATAAATGCATTTTTAGCCACGAAATTGATTCGAAACTCTGCAAGTCTTTGCTACAATTGTACAAGTACATATTTCATGGCTTTTCCTTTGCATCATAAATGCAATAATCTGTACAGAGCTCCAGAAATAAATATCTCAAAAAGAAATAAAAAATACTTATTCTGCGTTTCTGATTTTCTTTTGTTTTTGTATTCAGTTCTAGACAAATACATGACAGGAGTTATCCAACTTGAATAGTTGGATAACTCCTGTCGTTGGATATGGAAAGAAAAAAAAGTAAAAAAAAAATATAAAATATATTAACCCTTTCGCGACGGCGCGCCTGTGCCACTCTTCGCTATTTTTCGCAACAGAGTGACTGACTATACTTCGCCACGTTTTCGCCGCCGTATCTAGATGACGTCAGCCTCTGTGGACGAAAAAGTGGCTGCCGTATACGGCGTCAGCCTCTGTGGACCAAAAAGTGGCTGCCGTATATATACGGCGTCAGCCGCTGTGATGCATCAAGTAACTGCCGTATATATACGGCAACCGTCGCGAAAGGGTTAAGGAAAAGTATGAGCTAGAAACTGAAGGAAATTTTAACGAAAATACGAAATTAGATTCTGAATAAAATGATCAAACCAGTTTTCAAGAGTATGCTAAATCTTCAGCAACAAAGTGCTTTACTTAGCATCCTTTCAACTGAAGAGCAAATGAAGGAAATGTGATAAGTAATTTAAAAATAATAAAAAATCGGCTTCCTTTCCCAGAGGTAGCGCTTCTTCTTTCTGATCTGAACCTCTCTGGTTCGAGTCCCGCATACGGCATGGTTGCTTTTACGTGTACTATCTGCAGAGCCTGACTTTGTCTAACTTAAGCTCAGAGAAAAGCTTCTTTTTAGGCCCCTCTGTTTTACTATTTTAGAAATGAAGAACCGAATTTCGGTAATGAAGAAGAAAAAGAACGTAAAATAAACTTTCTATTCGATTTGGGGACCCTTTCTGATATGGGAGCCCGGGACAGCTGCGCCCTATGCATCTGCCTTAGTCAGGCTCTGACTATCTGTGAGGTGTATTACTGTGCCCCCCTGTAAAATGGAGCTGTGCAAGCGAATGTGATAAGCATAGAGTTAAGTCGTATTCTTGACCCTAGTGGGCGTTACTTCAAAAACAAGAGACACTCATTTGGCTTAAAATCGCTGACGGCTCTCAGCACTCTTATCCGTTTCAAATGCCAGTAGTAACAATAAAAATAATAAAATAATAATTATGTAAACTATTCTTTGCTCATATCTATCTAGCAATATTACCTTGAATTTCTTTAAGATACAATTTGGGCTTTTTATATTAGCTTTTTGGAATTAAAAACCCTTTCAATAATTTTTATAGTTATCTACTTTTAATCAAATACTCAAACCAAGCGTTTTTATCGTTTACCCAAAATTAGTCACTTTCCCGTTTCGAAACGTTTAGGTTTCTAGACGAAATTAATAAAGACAATCTCTTCAGATTTTTTTAATATGGGTAAGATTAAACAAGTGCCATTCTTTCACTAAAGATTTTATTTATTCTGTAATAATACGTATAATTTAAAAAATGCATCAAAGTAAGTCAATATTCAGGATTGAAAAAAAGAAGTAATTATAATTTCAATCCAAGAATTTTCTAACTCTCTACATACATTAATTTTTTAACAATACAAACATTACAAATCTAGAATCATTAAAAACTAATAATGCAGCTTATTTCTGAATTTATTAACATAAAAATGCATCATGATAGCGCCTTTGATTAATCCTGCTTGTTGCTAATTATAAGTTACTAAGAATATCACAAATGTTTACTTTATTTAGAAATAATAAGTTTGTTTTTATGAATTCGAATCATTTAACAGACAGTTATAATCAAAATAATTCGAATAACATCTTGAAATATTTCAATTTGAAATTCGAAAAGTCTAATCTTAAAAGATTAATCATTTAAAACCATGTAATTTAGGTGACAGATTGTGAAAAAATTCATTATTTTATAATAAAAATTACCAAAATGCCTTCTGCTTACTTTCCCGTTTCTTAAATACTATAAAATCTTTTATACAATTTGTACCTATTTATAAGGTCCTTTCGCATTAATGTTTTTATAATAATTGCAAATTTTTTTATTAATATTATTATTTGGTTATGTATGCTTCTTAAAGCAGGTGAAACTTATTCGTGAAATTAAATCACGTTATAAAACTAATTTCCTTCGAATTACTAACTGCGGGACATAAAAGGCATTAGAATAATATTCAAATTTGAGTTTTGAATGCTTATGCCATAAGAGTTCAAAATATTTTTCATTCAACTTGCTTTTTTAAATATGCAAGCGCGTATCTAACTTCTATTGCACCGCCTGTAAGGGATATTAAACTCTGTATTCTAAGGAGGAAAACATTAATTCAATATTTAACAATGAAATAGAACGCAACGAAATTAAAATCTTAGCATTTACACTTCTTTCAAAGGTAATGGAAATTTTCTTTATAAAATTTATTGCTGAAAAAGTTATACTCAAAACATTTATATTGTAAATTAGTTGTTGCTTACAGAGGTTTTTGGTAATAAAGCACCTGGCTGTCAAAAAATTCAAATGTTATTATAGTTTGTTATTATTAGTTTAGTAAGTTTTTTTATTATTTTATTATTTTAGTTAGTTTGTTATTATTTTATTAATTTAGTTAGTTGTTATTATAGTTTGTTTCAACATGCCATTCCGCAGTTTGTTCTGGTTAAGAAATGTGTGATTTTTTGAATACTTTTTTTATTATTAATCTATTATATTTTAGGTATAAAACCGATAGCGAGTGGATAAATTTAGAAGAGATAGACAAAAAGGCACTAAGCTTAACATATAAAGCTGCATAATTATAAATATTTTAATTGTACCGTTTTTTAAAATTATTTTATATTACATATTTATACTGCGGTTTTTAAATATATTTCCTTTAATATAGAGCATAAATTATATCATCCAAATTTATTTAACAAAAAATTACTTTAAATAGGCTTATATATATTATAAATATTTATTATACAATCAAATTATAATTCGTTGTTGTATGGAAATCTTGTGTTTGTATAATAATTTTAGTTGCAAAAATGTGATTTTTTTAATTTTATTTAATTCATTCATAATTCATCAGAGTTTCATGCTCTTTTTGACTACAGCATTGTCATAAAAATTATCATAGCAAACCCCTTTACATGAAAATTTGCATATATTTCCTCCTTCAGCCAAAGTTTTGATTCCATGAAATAAAGGAAAATATGTTGGCTTTTCTCAATATGTATTTGAAATATTAAGAAAAACATATTTATAGTTTTAAAAATATTTTTTATTTCTTTCATTTTAATAATAGTTTGGTAGATATGCCTAAAAACAGTATTGTCTCAAAAGTATACATTCATTGAAATTTTTATATTTCGATTTTGTAGATTAAACTGTAGATTTAAAATTTTGTGGCAAAAATAATCAAATACAAATATTAATTCATACTGCATTTTTTATATATTTAATCGTTACTAAATAAATTATTACAAAAATCTGAAATACTTATATACATTGACAAATAAAAGAAGCTCATCAGCATTAAATGATAATTTTTAAAGTACTTCCAGTATTCAAAAAATAAAAACAGCTAAAAAACTATGGAGCACATTTTGTTATTTCTTATGCACCATCAATAACAAACAAATTTCACTTATGAAAATCTAGTCTTTTATTTTTATTGGTAAATATTTTATATGAAAAATTCTTAAATATTCAATTACTAATCAATTTTATTAGTCATATTTAGTTACTCATTTTTATTTATTTAATGATTCTCCCAATATTTTTAATAGAGTCAAAAGAATAATCATTAAATCTTCACATAAATAATTTTTGTTGTATAAATATCTGGAAAATGCTAAATAAAGTTAAAAAAGACATGAGAAAAAAGTTCATGTATCATTGGCAAGAAAGTGATGCTAAACATTTTAAAAGTCTTTTGCTTATAATTATTAACCCTGGCAAATTACAACCATTAATAATGACTTAAAACTCCTTTTTCCACAACAAATTTGTAGCATATGAAAACTGTTCAGTGATATTTAGTTTTGGGAAAACTGACTAGGTTAGGTGATATTTTAGTTTTAAAACTGACTAGGTGACATTTAATTTTTTGAGACTTTTGACGCAAAACAAATCCTTCTCAAATATACATTATTCATTAAAAATGTATGTGTCAAAAGATCTATAACCAGGATGAACGGTTTTCATATTAAAAGTTGAACTGTTTTAATTTATTCAACCTATTAATTTAATTTAATCAAACATATCTGGCCTTTAAAAAATGCTTGTAAAGTCATAATTATTGAAAATCAGTTTTGTAAAAGTTTCCTATAAAAATGGCTTAATATTTTATATTAATGTAATATTAAATTACGTAGATTCATCAATATAGTTGTAAACATTGACTTCAATGATTTTTTTTAATAATAAAATTTGAGATAACAGCTACCTTAAGCTTCATTAATATTTTTTAATAATAAAATTTGAGATAACAGCTACCTTAAGCTTCATTAATTCACTTAAATATATTTCTTTTATAATCCGAATTTATTGGGATACACATAAAAATACTTTTCTGATTATTAATAGACAATTATTTATGATTTAGGATATGTGACAGGTTTTACCCAAATATAATGTCTTCGAAATATTTAAGCAACTGCTACAAAATTCTATGAAAGCTTTCCAGTGATAAGAATTTGATTTCTAGCAATCTCATTACTGAAATTAAGCATAAATTATTCTCTTCCTATTAATTCAATGGTCAACAGGATGAATCCAATTATTTAATACAGAATTGGCGCATTTTCAATTCATCTTAGAGCACAAAACTTATTATTTGAGTTTCTATCAAAGAGTAGAGTTGTTGTATAGTTGTTATCGGCATCCTAGAAAAGAAACTGAGGCTTTTACTTTTAAATATTAAAAAATTATGTATTTTATATAAAATAGATGTTTTAATCTGAGTTTTTAATTCAATAGCATATTCTTTCCAACTGGATTTTACTGAAATTAAGTTCTAGAATTTAATTGAAAAGTTAAATTTATAAATATCTATGTGTGTGAAAAACTATGATTTTAATTTTTTTTAAACATGAAGGAAAGTATATATTTTGTAGGGACTTCTTTTTAAAGAAGATACCGACCATGGCTTGGAGGAAAAGAAAGTGGCAATATAGAAATCGAAAATGAAAAAAAAAAATCTTGAAATACATTCTGACAATCTACAATTTTTGGGAAGAATTTGCAGACAGTAGTTTTATTCAATGAGATAACTATTAATTTTGAAAACTCAAAAGTTCAAATAACACTGGAAATAAAATTTCAGTAATACTATATTATATATTATCTTTATTATATACTTTCTATCACTGTTCTAAATATAATATATAATATAGTAAATACATATAATAAAGAAATATAAAAATAATATATAATGCAATAAAGATAAAATATTCAAAAGACGTTAAAACAGATAGCATTAAAAATATTGATTACAATTATGTAATATGTATTAAATATAGACTCTGTTTATGATCAAATGTATTTTTAATAATTTAATATTCCAAACCCTCATAAAAAATTCGAAAGTAATAAAAGAGTATAAACAAAAATTAATAAAAAGAAAATCCACTGAATTCAGAAAGCGCTAATGCTGCTACATCAAAAATACAGTAGGCTTTAACTATGTTAAATATAAATATTAAATTTAAAGTCAAAAAAGGAATTAAATGGAATAAAAATAAAAAAGTGCATCTTGAAAAATTCTAGAATCTTTAGAGAAATCCTAGGATTAAATTCTCTTCTGAGGTTGACCATTGATGAAGTTTTCTGGCTGGAGTCTTCCTTTTCTTCTTTTTTTTCTCCTATTTAATTCGTTTTATCCATTTAATTTATTTTTATTTCCAATATGGTATTTCCAGTAATAAAAAATATCTTACTTTAAATTTAAGAAATAGTGCATTTTCATCCATTAAATATTTATTCATTTATCAGATTCATCTCTGTAAATATATTCTGATATAAATGAAAATAAAATTGATAAAGAACATTAATATTCAGTATTTTAATTAATTGAAATAAAGTTTTTCTATTATTTTTTACTCAATTAACAATATGACCCTTACTGAAGACTGTAATAATAAATGAAAAAAAATTACTGTGTTAAAAAGCAGCTATATAAAAATATAATTTTTTTTGAAAATTTTAATCAATTTTCTTTATTTCTAAATATTATAGGAAATAGTTATACCAGAAATATTTTAAGGGGTATCTAGTTTTTTTCTAAACTTTTACATAGAAGTATAAATTTCAAAATGTAAGGATATCCTGTTTTCAATTATACTGAAGTATAATGAATTAAAAGCAATAAAAAATAATCTAGCTAAAATATATACTAAAACATTTGATCATTACCATGTATTTATACTTAAATAGAAACATTAAGCTTATATAAAAAACAAGGAACAATATAAATTTTTTCGAGAATTTTACATTTTTATAAATGGTTTTAAATTGAAATGATTTCAAATTGAAGGATGTTTTCATTAAAATTTTCATTTTCTTGAAAAATTATTAATTCTTGTATTCTTTTTTCAATACGTATATCTTCTTTGATTTTAAAATATTTTGAAATAGCAATAAGAAATTTTTGGTTTTGTATATGATTAAAAAATTATTTCACTTGAAAATTTGAATTATTATTTGCATGCGAGAGATAAATAGAAATTAAATATATGACACTTTCTTTATATTTTGAATTGTATTCAAACAAATCAGAATATCAAAATGCTTAAAAATATTAATTATCTAGGTAAAAAAATTAGTAATATGTCACTGCATAAAGTTAATTACTTTAGAATGTCTGTTTTCTATGTTTATTTGCTACATAAATTGGTTTCATGCATATAAAATTAATTTTTGTCAATTCTTTCTTTCTTATCCGAAAATCTACTTGCAGAATTTAATAATGGAAATAAAAATTGCTATATGAGCACTTAGAATAAGAATTATTTAAGTTAACGAGTTTAAAAGTTTATTTTATAATTTTAATTAAATATATGTTCAAAAACTTCAAAATATTTATTTAATATAAACTTCAAAATATTATTAAATTTATAACTTCAAAACTTTAAAAAATATTTATGAAAAACATACATAGTTGCCAGTTTCTATAAATTTGAAGCATATATTAATATAAATAAGCATGTATACAAAATTATACACATTCATTTTGTATCCAATTATTTGTAACTCTCCCATTTTATTTCGCAGAATAAAAGTAAATTAAATTTTATGCATCCTTTTTTTTAATTGTGAAAAAAAAGTTTTAGACCAATTTCAAATTTAAAAGAAAACTAGTTAAATATTTTGATGTATGCAATAATTAAAATTTTACTGTAAATATATTCTTATATGCTCTTTTTTTAAAAAAAATCATCAGAAATGATGTTTTTTTTTCATATAAGATAATTATATCCTTTCAAATATACTTTTAATAAAAGCTAAGACGTTTGCAATTTCAAATGATCTCAAATTCGACTCATGAAAAATAAATATTAAAAATGTCTAGACTTTTCGATTTTCAGTCGAAGGAAAAATACTGAAATCTATTCTATTTGCCTTTTCACTTTTCAATTTTGTTTCCAGAGAAGAATATTGATGAAACTTTCAAAGTAAAACCTCTATCTAATCTGAAAAAATTTAAAATCAAAATTTAAACAAATTCTGTCAACATCTTCCAAACAAATATAATATGAAATGTATTAAAAATAAAAGTTTGGAAGAATATACTGTAGATTTCCGTTATGAAAAGGAAATGATGTTATTATTTAATTAAGTTATCAGATAATAATATTTCGTAGAGGAAAAAATGGAATTATTATAAATTATGGAACGAATATTAATAATAATTTCATTTAACAAAAAAGGAACAAATTTAAATTACGGAACAAAAACATCAGATATTAATTATTTCATTAATGAGAAACAAAAATACCCGCACTGATACCTTTCTCTGAAGGCTAAAATATATTGTGTGAAGATAGCTGCTAGATTTTTTAGTTCATCACTACTTGTAGGTTATTTTTTCTATTTAGGAATAAGTGAAAAATGACCAAAGAAATTTGTCGGGAATTCTATATTATTTGACGATTTTTTGCTTTAAAATTGCTGTCAGAAATCGCTGGAATTCAACATTATTTGGCGATTTTTCATTTGCGCACAGCTAACAGAAAACATCCTACAAGTAATTAGACAGCAATTGTAAGGTATATCAATATGTGGGTATGTAGGGAAGAATTAATAGCATTACTCTGACAAATATGTGACATAAGATTATAAAAAAAAAAGATTTCGTGAGCATATCCTGAGTAAATGAAATGTCAGTAAATTTTCAAAGCACAGTGAACATTTTCAAAAGAATAACATCTTCTAACTTTATTTTAAAACAATGACAGATATTCTAAAATCTAAGATAGATTTTCGACGCAGTTTAATAGTTAATGTCTTTTTTATAATATAATACCAAAAGTGTGATAGCTATGTAAATATCTTGTAAATTAAAATTTCTACAGAAGCCATAAGAATTTTCACACTGGAAAAAAAACATTTTCAATTTGTGAAATCTCACATATCAATTAAATTAACAAAACTAGTTAACTCAATTTATTGCATATTCTGAATAGATTTGAATATTCTGAATTATTTAAAATAAAATTTTCTAATTAGGTAATTATATAGAGGTAACATTCTTTAATAGAATTTGTGTGTTTCATTAGAAAATAATAAATTTTCAACAATTTATCTCCATTTGTAAGGATGAAGAATACTTCTTGAATGTGTTAATATTTTAAATTAAAATAAAATTAAGATCTAAGAGAAACTATACGATTCTACTTTTCTTAGATAATTATTTCATCTGTTTGTAAGATTTGATTGAATTTGATAAAAATGATTTCATGTCTTCCCTCCATAAAACATTGCTTTATCAAAGATTTCAAAACAATAAAGAAACATTCAAATTTCTTCATTCTCATGCGATCGCGCAAGATAAGCAAAATGATGCAAATCTAAAAATATCCCCTAATATATTTCCCCCTTTGAAATGAAGAGCATTTATGGAATTGAATTTAAAAGCAATTTACCTTTAATTTTCCTTAATAACTGCTGCTTAAAAGGAAGCCAATTTAGTAAATTTATGTTAAAGGTTGAAAACATTTTATTTATTTAAAACAATACTTGATTTCACTTTCAAAAGAGAATTTGGAGCTTGGGAAATTTTACACATGGCCGGATTATTCTTTAAATTAAAACCACTTTACTCAAACAAAGATGAAGAAACATATGTAAAAAAATGACAAAATAAAATCACAGGTTACACAACAAATAAATAAAATATTTATGTCATCCGTGGTTGATTATACCATATTTATGTTATAAGCTCATACATTTTCAGTAAATTATACCATGTGAGGCATAGATTAAATATTCTTTAAAATGTATTTAAGATTAATTCATGGACATTAAATCATAAATGTGATGGACTTTTATTAGATAGCTATTGGTAATTTTTTAGATTGCTGGATTATTGATAAGAAAGTATTTTTTCTTTAAAATATTTAAGTAGATTTTCAATTGAGCTTTAATATTTAGAACCAATTGTTTCCGAATATGTGGTATCATAAATTATCTCTTATTTTACATTAAAGTTTTAAAAATCAGCCCTTACTGATTTTACCTTCGTTTTCTTACGAACTTGTTATTTTATTTAAATATATTTCAAAACGAATTGAATATTGTTAGGAACAATTTTCACGGTGTTCCTTTTTATAGTGGGAGTATTGTGTGAAGACACAACTGGCAAGAAACAGTAAAAAAACAAAAAGGTTTACTTTCTCACGCAGACGCCAACGCAATGAAGACAAATGTGTACAGCCCAGACGAACACCAGACAACACACTACAGCAGACAGTTGGACACAAGTAGTAAGAACCACAGCACTCAAAGCGAATAGACAGAATCCAGGAGAGTGGATCGTCAGAGCTTCACTCTATCGTCTTTCCAGACGGCTGAAGTTATCACTGTCTCATCGCTTGAACTGTCTACTCTTTACCGCACGACTGGCCAATCCACACCTTATACGTTGCTGCTTCCACAGTAGGGAAAAGTACACGACACACAGCAATTTAGTACTCGTTTGAACTGCAAGCAACTCTGGCAAACCGCAATTGCTTCTCTCTACTTTTGAAAACTCATTACTAGTTTTCTACTCCAACTTCTCTTCCGACTCAACTCAATTTCCCACACACTACAGCTGGGTATTTACATGTTTAATGGAGTACCTAGTCCCAGTCAGTGGTATTAACCTTCGGTAGATGATAGAATAAGATGAAGGCCTGACTTTTAATAGCTAGCATGATGATCCTGTTTGAAAATTAGAGACGTGAAAAGGGATTTCTTAAATGGAAAAGAATATAGAACAGGACGGACCAATAGGAAGACAGTCTAAGCTATGTGGGCGTGACCAATGTGGGGAACTTGGAAAAACTTAGTCTTTAAGGGTATTGAGGATGATGGGTTTTTCCTCCTCTTTATTTTTAGTTTTCTTTGCAAGTCTTTCAGCCTCAATTAAATTCGGAAATTCCTTGAGGATTTTCATTTCTCTTAAAATTTGAAGGGTTTCAAGGATATTAGGTAGATCTTCAAAGGCAGCCAAAAATAGGAGTAATTTCATGTTTCTTGTAATGTGGGATATGCCAGATAGGTTCAATTGTTGTTGTTGTTTTTAGCGATTTCGGCATAGTTCGGTCTTTCAGTTCTATCTATTAGTTTAGCGAACTTTTTGCATCCTTTATATGCTGCTGTGTACCCATTTACTTGACAATTAACACAAAAAGGGTCCTGAATTTTTACACACTGCAGCTCAAGTCTGCCGACATTTTATAGTTCCAGACAGGCGGACATAGAAATTTCTAGGAAAATCAAGGTGAAATTTGTTTTCCATAGGAAGGATCATGAAAATTCTTAAGGCTTTGCCCATTTTGGCATTTCCAGGCATTATCCATTTTGCAGCCAAACTCGCCAAATGTTCGCCAAGACCTGCCCTCATACACGCGGCTCTCGCTCATAACATAATAGGGCATCTCTTGAAACAGTCTTTCTTACGATAACACTCATCTTGCTGGGTAGCAAAAATAGGTTTGTAATAACATATTTCACAGTATTACTTTATATTGTCTTATTTCCTGCTTTTATAAAAATACGAGCTGCAGCGATATTAAGCTCAATTTTGATGCATGTTTTCAGTCAAGAAAAAAATGTAAAAGTCAAATATAAACACATGAATAAATTCTAATAGAAAATCAGACTTTAATATTTGAGTAAAATGATATGATTTTCTTCAATACTTCCTTCTAAAAATTCTATAAATGTTTTAATAAATATATAAATGGTAATTAACTCTAAAATATATAATGAAATTTTGCACAAATATTTGAAAATTGATATGGAAATGTTTTTTGTCTGTCTGCTCCTTCAGATATTAAGCGTAGCATTAAGTTACGTACTGCGGTGGAATAGATAAATAGTTTTCCTTTTTTCAGGGTGAAATCTGAATTCATGTAATTCCTGATTTAAACAATATTAGTCATGGAATCAATATATCTATAAAAAACTATATTTTATTTCAGTATAGTAATATAAATGTTTCAATTATCCTGAATGTAATTTTCCAAACATATTGTTTCTTGAAATAAAACCCGACTGACAAGTAAACATCAAATTATAATTTTTCGAAGAAATTAACATTTATATTTTAAAGAGATTAGATGATTTAATACTTTTTGTCTAAAAGTATTTTTTTATATTTCACAATAAAATTTATAAATGGTCAGAATTTATCATTATATAAATGTTATCAATAGGGCATTCCTTTAATTAGATTGGTGTCTCAAGTGTTTTTTTTCACATACATAAATGCTTAATCTTATTGTAAAGATGAATAATATAATTCTTTATTCTATTAATTTCTAAAATAATAATTATTTATGTAGGGTCTGCTCATCTTTCTTTATTTTACCACAGACCGTAGAAAATAATACTGCACTAAAAGTACACAATTAAACATTTTATGTGTTCTTATAGAAATAATAATTGTTCATTCTACAATATTTGATGATGGGACCTCATAAAAACTTAAGCAATTATTACAATTATTTCTGATTTAATCTTTGGTATAAAGTCTTTTTATTTCTTGGTATAAAGTCTTATTTATTTATGCTTAATATATTTACGAAAGGACATGACATTCAAAAAGTGCTCTATCATTAAGAAAAAAAATATTTTAGCATTTTGCATTGAAATAATATTTCGAATTTCTAAATAAAAGCTAGTTTATAAATGGTTATTTCTCAAAAAAAAACTTTACATTACAGAAAAATGGTCTTTTATGCTTAATTTCTGTTCTTTCCAAATGAATTTATTCTTGGGGGAAGTGCAGTCCTTCTTATCGTAATGAAAAGAAAGAGATTATCGTTTGTTTTAATTATTCACCTACGCTGAAATTCCCATTAAAGCAACAAAGAAGGTTGGATTTAGTTTTTCTTTACTCTTGGCAGATTTATACTGTAACGAGACATAAACTTTAATGCGACAGCCTATATCATACCTTGTATTGAAGACAAATACAGTTGCTAAAGCGTCGTCTTTTTCCTAATATCGATTGCGAACAAAATGTTCGCTTATCAGGGAAGGAGAGGGGTTGTCCAAAGCCGAATGATTAAACAGAACCGATTTAGCAAATTTTGTTGGTCACAGTATACAACCAAAGTTAATAGCTCACAATCTATTGTTGAACGGTTTGAGTTGAAAGCTGTTGGCTAATGGCTAACTTAGTCTTCATTAACCAGTGTAAGGCATTGAACAGCAGCTGTTGGAAATTTATATGATGTAATGTTCTCCAGACAGAAAGGAAAATAATCTTTTAGAAGTATGGAATATTTCTTCAGAAATGTTCACAGAGGTGAAAGAATATTTCTCGAGTTTAATGTAAATTAATGTACCTTGAGATAAGAATTTTATTTTATAACCTTCAAAGTAATTCATATCAATTTAATAACTTTAAATAAATTAACGTACAGTTTTCATGACAACAAAGTAATTTTTTGTTGAATGTGTTGTTTTGAAAATAATTTCTAAGCATTCGATGACTTCAACGCAACAAGTTTGGACAATGGAAAATATTACTCTACAACAAAATCACGAAACATAGATACTCAAAACGCAAGCCAGTAGTACACAGAAAAAAATATTTGTGAAAACTCACAGCACAAATGACAAAAGCTCATGCTACAAAAATATCCCATAAACAATTTGATACTGGTATATTTCCTCCGCTTATATGATTTATGTTTAGGCAATTTCACATGAAATTTTTTCGAGTTTTTATTTTTTCTAATGTACTTAAGTATTATACCACCCAAATTTATCGCCAAATTTGAGGTCGTCGCCAATGAGTTGCTAAACCGCCAATCATGGCAATCCAGCAAAGGTGTAATCTGATGATCTTTATCGTCAAATTTAAATCCGTCGCCAAAAAGTAACTAAACCGTTGGCAATTGTTGGTATAGATGGCATAATACGTAAGTACCTTTTATAATAGAGATAATGCCACAATTCTTTTAGTATCAAGAAACTTTATTTTATTTATCTCCAATTCCCCCAGCAACTACATAAATTTGTAGGTGGAAGATCATCGTCAATGAATCCATTCATGAGTTATTGCGAACCCATTTTTTTGCTGTTGTATCGACGAATATTACTTTGCAATCACATTATATTGTTTATTCGTAATAATGTATAAAATGACTAATATTGCTCGTTTTATATAAATATCCATGTCATTATTCTATATCTTTGAATGGAGATTCTTGATACATAATTCAGATAACCTAACCGTTTAGAAACTGTCCACCTTTATCTCCTAATTTGAAGTCGTAGCTAATATGTTGCTAAACCGCCTGTTATGGCTGTCCGGCAATGGTGTATCTATTGATTTTTATCGCCAAATTTAAATCCATCGCCAATGAGTTACGAAACCGTTGGTGACTGTTGGCGAAGATGGTCTAATAGGTAAGTACTTCTAAATCTTCCAATTAGGTTAACACACACACTAAATTAACACTATATTAAAAATTAGGCAACATTGAATATAATTGTTCCTAAAAAAGATGTAGAAACTGCAGTGTGCAGTTACACATCAAAGTTGAGATACCAAACTTTGTGAACTGGGTGGGCTGTTATAAATCAACAAATGGCAATTCAGATATCCATGCAGCAAGTCCGATAAATAAAACTATAATAACAAGTTTAATGTGTTCATTGTTTTTATGAATTTTAATTTTTTAATGAGAATCAGAATCGAAATTTGATTTTCTTTAAAACAGAGCTATATTAGGCTTAATTCAAGTGAGTTAATTGATAGAACTCTTGTTGTATGAGAACTTTTATATTTCATGATGATATTGTATGCGAAACAGCTTAAATATAGCTATTGGTTACTTTTTGAAATCATGTCCCTCATAAATAAGATTTCATATGACTTGAAAAATGGAACTTTAATGTAAATGAATTGATCTAAAATAAAGTCAGTAATATACCTACTTTATGTTCAGCAGTATTTCGAAATTAAATTATATCCGGGATATTTATGTATTTAGAGGTCAGATGATTGTTAAATATATATATTTCTGTTGCTTAAAATATTACTCATGAGAGGCTACAGAAATGGAACATAATAATTTCCTTTTTCTATAACATAACAAAACCATGATTAGAAAAAAAAATCGAAAAAAAAATCTTTCTTTTTACAGTATACGCGTCTGAATTGAACCGAAAATTAAAAGTCGGGAGCGAAGATTTGAAGAATTTAAAAGTCATGTTTCTTGCTTTTGACTCGATCATGATTAAAGCATTAATCATAACGTCATCTATTTACGATTTTAAAAAATGGTCTTTTTTTAAAAATCCTTAATTTGAAGTTTGCTTTTGCTTTTTCTTTAATGTAAAACTTTAGCTTTTGGTTTTGATTTGAAAAATAAATTCCTGACAAAATTTAGCTTTGAAACTTTACCTTGATGCCGTAAAATAAATGAAAATGTCGATGAAATATCACTTTAAAATATGTTTTGGGTTTTCCAACTTATCTTTAAAAACTGAAAATACTAAAGTGAATTACGAAATTTTGCGAACGTTCTGGTATAGGAGTAGCGCGTCTTTCCTGTGATTTAAACATCTTGGGTTCGATTCTCGTTTCGGGCATGGTTGTTTTTCATCTGTTCAATCTGTGAAATATTTGAATATGCCTCCATGTAAAAAGGGGCTGTACTAGAAAAGGATATGAATGAAGACTTGCTCTTGGCCCCAGTTGGCGCCACTTGAAAAACAAGAGGTGCAAGAGGCTTACAATCGCTGACTGCGTCAGTGAACTTGTCCATGGCAATCGCCATTAAAAGTTAAATAAAAAGAAAAAAATGTTTATTCTGAATTAAGCAACAGGTGATAGAGTAGCTAATAAAAGAAATGGTTTTGCACAACATTTGCTTTTAAGTTTGTTTAGCACATATATTTGAGCTATTCCATTAAATTGTTGATAACTGAGTAATATTTCTTAATGTTTTTTATATTGAATCAGCAAATTATATATTACAATAAATTCACATGTTCATTTATGATATTCAAAATATAATAGAATATGCTTTCATTCCTGAAATACAATCTGAATCATTATGTGCATTCATTTTTAATATAACGAATTTAACGCTGTTTTCAAAATTAACCGTACAATATCTAGTCTTTTTGAATTCTTCTTTTTTGAATTAATTAAGCATTTATTTAATAATTAATTGCGTTAAATTCCGTAAAATTTCAGGAAACACTAAATTATTAGTCGGGCAATGAAACGAAAATTACAGCTTAATTATGTATATAAAATTCTAGTTTCTGGATTTTACGGCAAAAAATGTTATGAATTATTAGATTAAGATAGCGTAATTTTTCCAAAAATAAGTATTTAGGCTCGGTCTGAAAATAATTTAAATTTTTAAATGAATAAAGCACATATTTTTATAATGGAACACTCTTTTTCATATTTTTCTTTTATTTGAAATTGAATGTTTCATATTATGTTAGATTTTATTTAATCATAATTTCTGAAGTACTGACGATAATGAAATTATTGATAAGAAAATGCAATTTATAAAAAAGTTAACATTTTAAATATGTTCAGTGCATTTTGTATTTCAAAAAATTCCCAAGGAAACGATTTTAAAAAAAAGAAACGAATACCCTGCCATATATTTTTTTTTTACTTCCTACTTCCCTTTATATATTAAAATTAGTTTTGAAAAGAAAACTATTTCCATTTACAAAATTATATATAATTTCTCTCTAAAATTTCTTTTTAATAAAGTTGAAATTTCTTTAAAAGGCTTTCCTTTTCCTTAGCTAATTTTTGAAATATAAAAAAGCAATAATTTTTTTAAAAAAAATTGTACTATTGCTGCAAAAAATTATGCATCCCTTTTATTTTTACTTTCTTTATTTTGTAATTCATAAAGAAGAATTTTAGTGGCAGAAAGAAGAAAAACTTTTTTTCAATAATATTTTTGTAAATTATAGTATATTGCAAAAAGTATCGGAAGATAGTAATAATTAAAAAAATCAGCATTTTGTCAGCACTAGTCAGCATTTTGTTTCCTTAAAATATTAATTTGGAATACATATATTTAAACTTTTAATTTTTCCTCAGTAAGATTGAGGAAAATAAATTTACTGAAATTAGCATTCAATAAACTACTGCGTTAATTAATAAAATGCGGAAGAGAAAATTATTATTTAGAATTTATAATCAAAGATGGTATAAATTTTATATTAAGGTGGCAAACCTGCAAATAATTGCTTTTATGAAAAAAGTAAATTTGAATATCATCATCACAATAAAATAATAAATTGCAAATTTTTTATCAAGTATAAATAAACAAATTTATTTATATAAAAAAACTATTGTGTGAAAAGAGAATTCATCTAATACATTGGTATGATAATATTTTGCTTATGAAAACGCCTTTCTGAAATAATATTTTCTGAAGATGTAACTGAAAAATACCAAATCCTTAGTAACGTTTGAACCAACATAATTTAATCATTAATAAATTTATAATTACTTAAATTTTAATTTCGATTGCAACATTCATAATAAATTACATAAATATGTTACAACTCAAAAATTAATATAAAACATTTTATGGAAATTTTTCTTTCGTCTTTCTTTTGGAAAATAGATGTGCATTCAGGCTTAGGAAGAACGAACTTATTTCAAAAGTTTATAGTAAAAAGAGCCAGATTAGTTTCATTTTCTGGAATTTATTAATGATATCAATCTAAAAAAATCAAGGATATAAGCATCTCTAAAAAGATTAAATTAGTTCATCGATTCGAGAATAGCCTTGTAAATTACGCAAAGATTAAAAATATTTTTATATCAACCTTTAAAAGTATTTATTTAACTTTAAAAATATTTCTATATCAGTCTCACTATCTCACTCTAATTTAATTATTAAATTATCAATGAAATAGCTATATAATATAATTTAGTGTGGACTTATTAAATATCATATACCATATTTCCCAAAAAGTTTTTAATGAATATAAATTTTCAATAAGTTTAAGAATATACGAAAATATACGATGATATATATGATTATTTTTAAAGCTTAAAATTAATTACTACATAGACACAATTTACTAGAATTTTTTACCAGGATTTTAATTAAAATATGCTTTAATTATTGTTTTTCTACAGAATAATTATTTTTACGACTCTTTTCAATGATTAACCCTCCAAGCGTCAAGCCCGCAAATAGACGGAATCTCTTCTCCCTTCAAAGCGTTAGGCCCGTGAATAGACGGAAATTTAAATCCCCTTAAAACTGTCACTGCCCGTACTTTGACGGGTCCAGTTTTTCGCTTCCCCCAAACTCAAGCTGCGAGATAATGAGAAAGAAATGTGAGATAAGGAGAAGTCAATCGTTATCAGTGGACTGGATGAATGTTGTCTTCCTGGTCATGTTCTTTAAGCATTTTAACATTTTGTTTACGTTTTCAGACGTTTATTTTGAGGTTTTGAGAATAAATGCGAATCCCCATTGAGTTTTAAATAAGGGTAGTAAAATCTAATGAATGAAAATTAACCTACTTTTAATATGAAAAAGAACATATATACGTATTATTATTAATAAATTGATCCATAAGATTTTAAAATTTTCTAGCGTGAAACAATAGTTAATCTAAAAAATAAAAATAAAATAAAAATTTGACAATTTTTTCTTTTATAGTAAAGTATAGTAAGTTTAATTGTAAAGTTTGAGTTCACCAGATATGATTTTAATTTATTTATCAAGTTTGTTAGTTTTTATCTCCTAAAATACCAAATGAAGAAATTAAAATTCTCGTTTAGTTTACCAAAGCTTTAAAGATGTAACTAATTATTGTTAATTAAGGCTAAGGTTTTTAAATATTCTGATTTTGAATATAAAAATTCAAAAACATAATTTAAAAAATCTGTTTGTTTTTTTTTT
>JAOUZG010031333.1:2934943-2948656 GCA_026289955.1 Argiope argentata
TATATATATATATATGTGTGTGTGTGTGTGTGTGTGTGTGTGTGTATATATACTTAAAAATTATATAACTAATAGATCATTAAGTGATTTTTAATCAATATTAAATGTTTCGCAGATTTTGTCTTTCTCATGAAAAAAAAAATGAGTGGAAATACAAATAGTTTTTAAAGTTTGAATTTCAGGCAAATAACTATAAAAATAAGTAAATGTATCAACATTTCAAAACAATAACAATAATATTGTATTATTTTTCTTTTTTATTATTTAGATTTTGCTTAAGGAATTTTAATTTGTCAATTTCTTGGTATATTTAAATATCAAATCGGCCAAGAATATTTTATTGATGTTTCGCATCAGCTGTTTTTTAAGTACATGCAAATTTTGTGTTGTAATTATACAACAATGAAAATGAAGTAATGAACATTCATTTTCGAAACTTCAAACCATATTAAAATTTTAAATATTATTTTAAATCATTTTTTGAGAGGAACAAATTCATCAAAGTGAATGCAAGCCTAAGATTACATTGACAATACATATTATAATACATGAATCTTCAAGCTACAAAAAAAAATTAGCACTATAGATGATGTTCTAATTTTTCCATGCTTAAGGTGCTAAATTTTTGCAATATTTGGTGAATTTATCTAAACTAATTTTTTCTTTCATAAATTGTATTAAGATGATCAATTTTATATCAACTGTTTCTCATGCACTTAAATTAAACCCTTTGCAGTAAGAAAAATAATTAGAGTCAAAATTATTCACCTAATACAGAGATGTGTTAATTGCTATGAAAAATAAATATATACCGGGTGGCCAGAAATAAAACACCCCTACTCTGACCTCCCTGGATATCGAACTACTCAGTGTAAAGGCTTGAAAATTTGTGGACATACTATTCAAAAAACGGGGAAACGGATTTCACGAAAAAAAAATTTAGTTCCAGAAATCACCGATAGGTGGCGCTGTACCACTGGACGTATGCTGAAAAGACACAAAAACACGTTTTAAACACATTTTATTTGAAAGTACCAAGCATGCATGAAACAAGGACGTTATCGATGCAGGGAATGCTGCTCAATATGGTTCCCTTCCTGAAGATGTAAAATGTGAAGTCTGTGGACAGCTTGTTCAACTGCGGATCGTAACTGGTCATCTGAGATGCTTCTCACATGCAGACTGATACTCTCTTTCAAATCTGCCAAGGTTATCAGACGTTCTCGATAAACAAGGTTTTTTAAGTGTCCCCAAAGCCAAAAATCACACGGATTAAGATCCGGTGAACGAGATGGCCAAGTTGTCGGAAACGCGCGACTGATTATTCTGTCAGTGGTGAAATGTTGGCGAAGAAACTGTTGCACAGGGAGTCCAATGTGTGGAGGTGCTCCATCTTGCATAAAAGTAATGGTGTCAAGGCATTGGCGCTGCTGCAAATGGGGTACAACAAATGTTTCGAGCATCCTTTTGTACCTGTTGGCCGTCACGGTACATGTCTCAAGGCCATTGGAAGTAACCTCTTCGAAAAAGAACGGTCCAAGGATGAATGTGGCTGTGAATCCACACCAGACTGTAACTTTCGGTGAGTGGAGTGGAATCTCTTGGAAGGTACGGGGGTTTGTCGTGTCCCATATGCGACAGTTATGGGTGTTCACTGTTCCACTGAGGTGGAAATGGGCCTCATCGCTCCACAGAATCTGCCACGGCCACGATGCATCCGCTTCAACTCTAGCAAGAAATGTCGATGCAAAGGTCAGTCGCATCTCCCTGTCTGTGGCCAGCAATTGTTGATTAGGGCGGATTTTGTACGGGAAACAATGCACCATTTTTCTGAGTACGTTCCACACTGTGCTATAGGGAACACCCAAGTGTCGTGACATTGCACGTGCACTACTGCAGCCTAAAACATTATCCATTGACTGTTCAACAATACCGGTGGTAACATCTTCAACGACATCTGAACGAACCGGTTTGCGTCCTCGACCAGGCTGAACTCCAAGATGTCCAGTTTCCTCGAATCGAGCGATCATTCTCCTGAGAGCTTGTGGAAGCAATGGTCCCTTACGCAAATCCTTAAGTCGGCGAAACTCTCGAAGTGCTGCTGGAGCATTTCCTTTATTCTCGTAAAACAACTTCACAAGCAAAGCGCGTTCTGGCAGCGTGACAGCCATCACTAATAAGAATGACATTCCCCACCTTTTAACTTCTTTCCCAGAACATGGCTTCTAACCATGCTTTATGCAAATTTTTCTGGTTACAGTATGAAATTGCAGTTACAACGGGAGTTCTAGCTTCTTTACTATTTTTATTTTCCATAAGGGGCAGAAAAATTAAAAAGGAAGCATGGAAGCATTCCATTCCGCATAAACATTTTAATTTTTATTATTATTTGTGTCTTTTGATCATAGTTCCAGTTGTGCAGCGCCACCTATCGGTGATTTCAGGAACTAATTTATTTTTCGTGAAATCCGTTTCCCCATATTTTGAATAGTATGTGTACAAAATTTTGAGCCTTTACACTGAGTAGTTCGATATCCATGGAGGTCAGAGTAGGGGTGTTTTATTTCTGGCCACCTTGTATAATTCTTTTAAGTCATAATTCTTTGAAAAATTAATTTACGTCTCTTAATCCTTATGTTGGCGTTTTTAGCAATTACATTTGAAAAATAAATAAATAAAACGTCAAAATGATGCAGTCTTGAATGTCGAGTCACACTCGACATCTGACCGCAAAAGGTTAGGGCTATTTTTCTTTAATCTTATTGGCTCAATGCTTCTTCTAAAATTCCTTTTCAAACTTATAAATAAGAGAGATTTGTTCTTTTACCCTTAAGTCGAATACATTTATTTATCTTCTGAAGTGTGAATAAAACTATTAATAATTCAATTTTGACCATATTTAAAAATTATGGTAAAATTTAACATTACATTTTCAGGATAATGCTCACTGACTTCCGACAACTCCAGACCTCCTTAAATGTCTATTTCCATGATGTAACTGGGATGAAACCATGTTCCGACCTCTTTCCAAATCAAATGGCTTCGAGGATAACGTGTGGCACTGAAACGACTCTCATACATAAGTAGGGCACGACACCATTGATAAGGTGTTCAGTTTTTGTGCTGCTTGCACCACTCTAAAGGGTGCCACCGATGATTAACTTTGAATGAGAGGCATCATTCAGCACAGTGCGTGAATAAAGGACCACTGTGATGACATGTAACCACTTTAAACCGCGACATTTTTCACCTTGTTGCTATACACATTTGCCGAGAAGCGGTGCTTGCTGACTAACATTGGGCTCTTTTTGCCTTCAGGGCGATATATCATTCATCCACTGCCATTCTTTTCCTAGGACGGCCACCAAAATTATTTCTAACAACAATATCTGTGATTTGTAAGTCTTTCCATTGGTGCGAAACGTCTCTTACTGATTCTGAATTCTTTAGCTACACAGGTCAAACTGCGACCCTCCTTCAGCATTACGATCATTATTCCTTGTGTGAAGTCTTGCAGACCATTTTTTTCTTGTCATATTTCTCAAAAGAACAAACTTGCATTTGCAGGGGATATATTTAAATATTCAACCGTTCTTTCTTTCAATGTAAATCAGAGCTGACGGCTTTCTGGCACAGAGGTAGCGTGTCTTCTAGTAAGCTGTCTTCTAGTTCGGGCATGGTTGCTCTTTCGTGTACTATCTGTGAGATGTGTGACTGCCCCCCCCCCTGTAAAAAGGTGCTGTGCAAGCTACTGTGATGAGTGTGTAGCTAAGAAACACTCTTAGCCATAGTTGGCGCTACTTGAAACAAGAGACGCTCCCTTCAGCTTAAAATCTGCTGATATAATCATCGGGGGCTTGTCTATGGCAAGTGCCATAAATAACAGCAACATAATTTGAGCTGCTTGCTTCGACTGTCCGTGTTTTTGTACACTCAATGGTCTTATAACGTTTTGCCACTGTCGTTTGTATACGCATCACCTTTCTATTAAATCGCATGATCATTGTACTGATCGCAATAACCCCTTTACTCCAATTTCATGGCTACCTGTTTAAAATTTACGTTTTTGCTTAAATGTTAGAACATTAGTTTAAATTTATCATAATTCTTGCTAATGCATCTAATTTGATGAAAATTGCATCAATATTATTACAGATTATGCTATACTTCTTTCTCATTTCCTAATTTATTTAGGAAGTAATAGGACTTCTTCCAGAGTGTTAAGAAAAACAATATGGAACATAGACAATAAGATAACCTAAAGATAAGATAGAGGATATTTCGAAGTAAGAGAGTTTAATCAGATTTTGAAGATGCCAATTGTTCATTTAACCTTCCCAAATCACAAAGACAAAAAAAATGTACATATAATTATGAAACAAAAACATGATTGTAGTTTTTTTAATTATGATTTTCAGTGTTATGTATAAAGTCATAATTTTTTTTCTTCAACTACTTATAACTGCAATTAGAGAGGTATGCATTGTTTCTTAAACATAATTAGTTTTAATTTCCAACTTGTGCCATAAAACACAAAATTTCAAATTTTTAATTACAAGTTCAAGTCAATATACTTTATTTGTTAAAATTTTATTATCTTTTTTTTATTTATTTTCTTGTTTTTAAACTGCTTTACATTCTGTGTCTATAATCACAAAAAAGTGATATTTTCAACTGCTAATTGCATTTTTATTAAACAACATAAACTTTGTTCATTACAAGCTTTGCACATGGCAAGACAAAAACCCCTTTTGCTTCAGTAAATTTACCAGCTCAACCATTCAGGTGAAAATAATACAACAGAAAAATTAAATTCAAGGTAAAATTAATTTTTTTAGCATTGAAATAACTAAAAAAAAACTGAAATTACCAACCAGATATTTTTTGTGCTTTTTTTGTTGTTGTTTTATAGATTCTGAATTTTCAAAATAGTGGTACACCTAGAAAAAAATATTCAGAACTTTTTAATTCTTTATCTCATTTCCAGTAACACGCTTTCTAAATGAAGCCTTTCTTCTTTTTTTTACAGAAAAATAAAATCTCTTGAAATGTTCGTACTCATTAAAAGAAGGGAAATTAATTTTCTGCAAAATATGAAGTAGTTCCTTCTTTTTTTTCTTTTTCCGATTGCATTGTTTCGAATAAGTTCAAAAGATAATTATTTTGATACATTTTTTGATAAAAAAGAAACTGTTTTAATTAATAAATTTATTCATTGTATTTTCTCATGAAGCAGCTGATTAGTTGTAAATATCAATTAAAATAAAATGGCTTTGTGCTTTGATCGAATAAACTTGTTCCTTTTGTCGGATTTAGTTCTTTAACGAGACAAAAAAAATGCACCATGTTTTTTTATTCTTCTTAAGTTTTGAATTATCATAACAATTGTTTTCGTTAAGATGTGTTAATTACATGGGATTAAGAAGCTCTTTCGTTACAGGGGATATTTAATGCGAAGAAACTTGATTGTTCAAGAACCTTTAAATATTTTTATAAATGTTTCAAAATCATTTATAGATGTTTTGTCATTGTGTTTTCTTCTCCTTTGAATGTGGTGCTTGCAATCCTATAATTATTTCATTTATTTATATGCACTTGAATGAAAAATATTCAGTGTTGTAATATAAATATTTTATGGGAATACAAAATTAAGGTAAGTAAATATTCTCCAGAGTAGCAACACACATGAAAAAAGGTAGTAAAAGGCCAAGCATAGCTTATATATTCCATTCTAACCAATGATTGTGTACATCGACACATACAGATAATATTAGATGGAAAAAAAAACTGTGAAAGCATAGTCTGAAAAGGACGGGGTCCGGCCGCTCAATCCCATTTAGAATCAGTATCTAGGGTACTAATTAAGAAAAGAAATACTGTTAAAAGAAAAACATTTAATTTAGTTAGAGATAAATAGAAATAACAAAACATTAATAATTTATACCGGAAAGTATAATTGCATTGTAGAAACAATTTAAAATACTTAGATGACAACAGAGGGCTAAGCCTAATAAGTTGTCTGCATATAGCAAAACTAACTTCCACCAAAGCGCAAGATCTTTAAACAACGTTATCAAATACGAAGAACCCTTATCTCTTCGTTTTCGAGTGAATGGCAACGGCTCATTTTTTGTTGGTGTTGCCATACATTGCAATACAAATCAGGGTGCTTTAGGTATAACAGTGGCTACTAATTAAATGTCTGCACACACACACACACACACACACACACACACACGCACACACACACACACGCACACACACACACACGCACACACACACACACACACACACACACACACACACACACACACACACATATATATATATATATATATATATATATATATATATATATATATAGAGAGAGAGAGAGAGAGAGAGAGAGAGAGAGAGAGAGAGATAGGCAGCTAAAAGGCTTTCTTTATGGTTAAGACTTTTCGCAGACAAATACCATTCACTCATATTTCATCTTTCTCTCTTGTTAATGCAGACGTATTGCAAAATATCTAATCTTTCTGTAAATGATCTATTGATCTTTGTGATTCATGTAGATAACTCTATATTTTTTGTGTTTTCCAGAACATTCCTTTTTGGTGAATTAGTTTTGAAACCTGCACGCCATTGACTTTTCATCCATTAAATTTATAGGTAATTTTTTCTTCATTTAATACCAAAATGAATTTCACTATTATGAATGAGTAAAATCACTTTACAAAGTCTCAAAAAATAGTATGGAATCAAAAGAAAAAGACATCTTCGAGAAAGCAAGGTCAGAAAATTGATAAAATTTGTAACAAAGCTTTCGAAGGACACTTTCAACTAAAGTAAAAGCAGCAAGTACAATATTTTTATCCCAAATGAATAGCTTGATTTTTTTGTGTGTCTGTGTGTGCACGTGAGCTTACTTCAAATGAGTCTCATAAGAAATGATTCTTCAAGCAAAAGTGCACAAATGAAGAATTCTGAGCTAGTTATTATTCTTCAGGAATATCCACTTCGCCAAGAAAATAAATGGAGAAAGTTACGAAAGTTATGGACCGCGTTACATTTTAAAAATTCCAAAGAATGAATGTAGTAGAACAAAACATCCTTCCATGAAACTGCTCTTGTTACTGTTGCAATCAGAGAAAGATGAGAAGTCTCTGATTGCAAGAATTTTTCTGTTTCCACTTAAATAGTTTCACAATAGAATAGCAAAATAATATTTTTGTTTACGATTTATTTTTTTATAACAATATTTAAGAAGATTAGTTTTAAAATATTTAAACTGGAATTAGCCATCTCATATAAAGAATATAGAAATCAAAATAACTTTTAAGGAAATCAATTTTTTTTTCCTTTTGAAGACAATAAATTGAAATAATAATAAATTTTATACAATAATTAATCCATAAAACGTGGATTTATTTTTTTCACTGATTATTTTTAATATATAAAATGCACTTTTAAAATCAAAATGGAAAATTTAAAGAAAACATTTGATGTCATTTTGGAATCAACAGCAGTAGAAAGAACAGACATTAAAGAGGTAATCAGTTATATCAATTTTCGATTAATGGATCTTTGGGACAGAAGACTCATTGGAACAAGCAAACTCAGGCTGAAACACGACAAAGAGCTGAGATTGGGGAACAAAAATGATACCATTAGCGGGAAACAGTTAAATGATTTAAATTACTTTCACGTATTTCTATTGACCCTAACGAAGAAATAGTATAATAACAAAATTTGTTTGGATACTACTAATTAAGTGGATTTTCAATAAGATTTGGAGAAGAGCAAATAATTGCAGTTTTTATGACAGAAAAGCTGTTATATTACGTCGTTTATGCGTATGTATTTAATTAATTTTTTATTGGTCTTTAGAGTAAATATTTTTTAAAGCTATAAGATGAGGTTTTATAAGATATTAATGAAATCGAGTTTTTACAAATAATGTGCTATGTTTGATCATATATATATATAATTTTGGCAAATGCGGATTGAACTAGGATTGAATTTGCAACATTTTGATTTGTAGCCGAGAAAATTACTCACTATATAAAAGTAATTACTTGTGCACCATAGATGCTATATGGTTTATAAAGATTTCAACACATACTCTTCCACCAGCGAATCAGTGATGAGACGAACAATGCTGTTGTCTATGCGTGTGAGTTAATGGTGATATTGGCTGTTATATTTAATGAGGCCTGATACTTTTGCTGCAGATAGAAGGCGCCATAGCAGCTGCAGGAAGCTGTATATAGGGAATTGGATTATTCCAGGACCAATAGGATCGAAAATGCAACTTTCTGGTTTGTAGATGAGTAACATAACCATAATACAAAAGTAATCGTAGATGTTATCTTGCTTAAAAAGCTTTCACCACATAATAAAGAACACTATGTACAAATATTTAAAATGATATTTTATAAAGTTACATACAAAAGAAACGAGTTTTTTTGAGAAAATAGTAGTAAAATATAAGGTCAAAAAATCAATTATTTTGTTGTTTTTTGCTGACTTTAAAATGCTGGAATGTGGAATATTTATCAGGTACATAATCGCGGCAAAACTAAATGTCTTAGGTTGTTGTTTTTTGCATTTTTTTACTGGTAAACCAGATATTAAATCTATAACTCATACTGTAGCTGTAAACAGTTATGTAGTTTTAACCAAATATCTGCAATAGAATAACTTTTTATGCACTTGAAACCATATGGCTATAAAAATATTGAATTGACCTAAAAACATAACATTTTTAAGAATCTCAATATATTACAGATTTAAATGCTATTTGTTATTTATGAAAAAAAACTTTTTAACTTATAAAAACAAAGAAATGGAACTTGTATATATTTATTACTCAAAAAAAAAGCAATCAGAGCTTTATATAGGAAATATAAAACAAACAGACATAGCATTTATATACACTGAAGTGACAAAAGTCATGGGACGACTGTTAATATCGTGTCGGTCCTCCATTAGCCCGGCGAAGTGCTACAACTCGACGTGTCATGGAGTCCACAAGTCGTTGGAAGTCCTCTGCAGGAATATTGAGCCATGCTGTCTGTATAGACGTCCATAATTGTGAAATTGTGGATGGTGCAGGAGTTTGGGCACGGACCTTTCGATGATGTTCCATAAATGCTCGATGGGATTCATATCGGGTGATCTAGGTGGCCAGATCATGCGCTGGAATTGTCCGGAATATTCTTCAAACCAATCGCAAACAGTTCTGGCCCGGTGACATGGTGCATTGTCATCCATAAAAATCCCATCGTTGTGTGGGTACGTGAAGTCCATGAATGGCTGCATGTGATCTGCAAGCAGCTGAACATAACCATTTCCAGTCAATGATCGGTTCAGTTGCACCAGAGGACTGAGTCCATGCCATGTACAAACAGCCTATATCATTATGCAGCCACCACCAGCTTGAACAGTGCCTTGCTGACAGTTTGGGTCCATGGCTTCGTAGGATCTGCGAAACACTCGAACTCTACCATCAGCTCGTAACAACTGAAATCGTGACTCATCTGACCACGCAACAATTTTTCACTGGTCTAGGGACCAGTCGATATACTCACGAGCCCAGGAGAGTCGCTACAGGCGATGTCGTGCTGTCAGTAAAGGAACTCGAGTCGGTCTTCTGCTGTCCTAGCCCAAGGAAGACAAATTTCGCCGCACAGTTCTATCGGACACGTCCCACAATGATTCCTGCAGTTATTTGACAAAGTGTTGCGTGTCTATAAACATTGGCCATTCTGCACAGACGTCAGCGGTCTCGGTCGTTAAGTGCAGGTTGTCGCCCACTGCGCTGTCCATGATGGGATGTGATGCCTGAAATTTCATACTCTTGGCACACTCTTGATACTGTGGATCTCGGAATGTTGAATTCACTAATGATATCCGCAATGGAATGACCCATGCGTCTAGCTCCAACTAACATTCCACGTTCAAAGTCTGTTAATTCTCGTCGTACCACCATAAATCACGATAAACCTGTTCACATGAATAACTTGAACACAAATGAAAGCTCTGGAAAACGAACTGCGCATTTATACTTTTACGCTGCGATACTACTGCCATCTGTATATTTGCATATTGCTATCCCATGACTTTTGTCACTTCAGCGTAGAATATTTATAAAAAAACATATAATTAACATTATATATTAAATATAAATAAACATAAGTTGAACATTATATATTACATATAATTAAACATAAGATTAACATTATCTACTGCATATAACTAAACATAAGATTAACATTATATATTATAAAACAAACAACACAACATTATAACGTATAAACACAATCTATTACAAAGAAATATGTGTGGTATTTTTCGGTAATAATAGAGGATAATTATTATTTTATATATTTGGATGGACCATCTAAGTTACAATGTTCTCATAATTTGACGAACTCGTATACATTTAGTGGTGCATAAAGAATCTTTCTGCATAAAAGAAAAATAATACAGTGAATAAAGATTCAAAAACGCTTTATTATTTTATCAACAGTTTTCGATAATAATAAACTTCTATTCAATTATACTTCAGGAATTAGAAGAATATATATATACATAATATATGAAATATAAATGAAATAATTACGCGTATTAAAGAAACAATGTCGATAATTGTTCACAGAGATATAATATACTCTGTTTTCAACAAAAGATTAATTTTTTATTGTATTTTTCAATTGATAACAAAACTAAGTAAAAAACAAGATTAATGGAAAAGTAAGCTAAACATTTAAGCTTTCGGGTTTTTTCAACTAATGAGAAATCCCTTTATTTCAAAATTTTGTGATTCAATTTTCCACGACAAAAGATGCTCAGATTTATTGTTTTGTTTAATGGGGATTAGAGATACATATACTAATAAATCAAATTGATTTTTTTTGTTACCGAAAAAAAAGATTTAAACACACACACACACACACAAAATTCTTTATTCTTATCTTATCTGTTTGAGGGTTTTAGTATTAGTTTTAGTGTGTATTCATTTATTAATCATTTTCACAAATAACTTGAATTTAACTTACAGTTTGTAGTACATGAATGATTATGTATCAAATATTTTTTTATCGTTCTATTTTATTTTTTTAGTATTTGAACGGTTACAGGGGTAAAGAAATTTAAAATATGCATTTATAGCCTTCTTCGGTTATATCTTACCTAGCACTAAATTAAATTTATATATCTAATTAGATAAATATTTCTTTGGAAGTCATATTTTTCGAGATGCAGGAAAATGCATCTTAATTATTTGTAAACAAAACATATAAATTTTGCGTTTACAATATTAAAGTAATTTAATTTGATTGAACTTGTAAGCTCTTATCAAATCATTCAAGGCAAAAAATAAAACTAGAACGTGGAGACAACGTGAATTAAACAAACAAAAATATTAAAATTTCTATTGTATTCCAAAAATTAAGGCAAATTAGTTGAATATGGAAGATTGAAGTACAGCAACAAATTAAATCTGGTAACCGGCGGATTATTAAAAAATATCATAAGGTTCAAGAGAAAGCCCTTTTGTAAAACTTTTTTAACGATCTTTTTCAAAACACCCAAAAAGAGAGGTCTCTTATATCACCATTATTTTCTTGCACTCGTAATTATTATCTTTTCCTATAACAATTTTACCCAAATGTTTCTTTAAATATAATTATTGTTTCCTATTTCATAAAGAATATTTACTTTTTTGAACTAATGCATTTTTTATAGAAAAGGTTTAATTCCTCTTGTTCTCATTCTAATCGAATTTTTTTTTAAAAAAAAAGTTCAGATGAGGATTCTGATATGATTTTGAAAAGTTTTTATTGTGTATTATTTTATATCTTATGATTCTTTGTCAGTTACTGAGATTATACCAATTCTCATAATCTTCTCTAGTCTAGTAAAATCTTTATATTTAGAAGCTTTTTTAAAACATGCCACGTTATTTAGCTATTATTTGAACAAAAGGGGTGAAAAAATTATTTGAAAATAAGAATGTGAAAAGCATTCTCAATTTTTTAAAAATCCAATTGCTTATTTATTTGAATCTTATTTCCTTACTTAATTGATGAAATATATACAATTAATACAATTTATATATATTACAAAATTTCTGAAAAGCTTTTCAGTAAAATTTTGTTTCTTTTCATTTCAATATATAAGTTATTATTGAAAATTCCCTTGATCCATTAAATGAAAAAAATAACAGAAGAAACCTTTATTTGAAAATATTAATCAGGAAAAACATTCACATTACTTATATTCCAATTTGCCTCATAAATTTTCCTTTGGCTGTATTAAGAAAAAATATGTAATTGATCTTATTTATGAAAATTATAAATATTCGAAAGAACATTGTATAAGTTTTCCAATTAAATTAAGCATTTTTTCATCAAGATATATATACGAAAATAGAATATTCCATTCATGGATTTGTCATTAATTTGATAGGGAAAAATGTCCATCCACATTAAAAATAATCTTCATAAATGATATGTTTCTTCTTTTCTTCAAAACATTCTTTAGAAAAATATAAATATAATAAAACAAAAAAATTATTAAAAAAACCAGTTGAAATAACATTTACCATTTAAAATATTTATATTATTTATATTCCGATTGTTCTCGACAGATTTTTTTTCTTGTTGTATTGGTAAAATTTATGCTGTTAATCATATTCAGTAACATTACAAGATTTCAAGAAAGCAAAAAATTACATTTTTTAGCTGAATGATGCTTTTTTCGTATTTCGGTACAAAGGTATCTTGCAAAAATTCGATTCAAAGATTTCTTAAACATCGGAAAATACAATGGCAAGCAGTAATTTAAAAACTCTTTTCATAAACTACAAATATATCTGAGTTATCAATTTCATTCAAAGCGATGATTATAAAAATATAAATAAATAAAAGGAAGAAATTATTATACTAAGTATTTGGGATTCTCTTCAGTGTAAACAGGCTCATAAGCCTAAATATATGTACATTTTCTGCAGCTTTTATGAACATTCTATGGAAATGATTATTCTTGTACTTTTCTTATTTAGAAAAAAATTAAATTCTACTTTGTAAGTTTTTTGTGACTAAATCCCACTGCCATTAACTAAAATACCTTTATGTTAATTAAGTCTTTATCCCGTTCGTTGAATACTTAGAAAGTATTTCTTTTTTAAAGAAGCGTACCTCATTTTCTTCCGACAGCTTATCATCTTCCCATCCCGCCAACTCGCTTTCTTAGGAGAAAAAAATCGCCAAGGAAAATCCCAGTACTTTAGGAAGCTAATATATTTCTGATTCCGATTTCTCTGGATTCGCCCAGAGTATGTGAAACTTCTTCCCATTCTGCTGGAAATGTGGCAATGAAAATTATAAAGTCAAAAGTAAAATATTTTCCTTTATTCCGACAGCCATGAAAGGGGATCGGGTATATTCAGAAATAGAGATTCGAAAAGCTTTGTGTTTCATGAAAAAATCCAGGGATTTTTTAAGGAAACACTAAAATCTTCATTTCGGATAACAACCGGTAATTCAGCTTGCTTAGGATTTGAGTCTTGATTCCATTTTTCTTTCTTAGCATCAGAAGAATAAATATAAGATTTAAATAAAGATCTGATGGTCTTGATAAAAAAATAAATAACTGAATGCTCTTAAAAAAATTAACATTTTTCGTTGATTTTTTTTTGTTTTTAGTGAGCACACATTTTTTAAAATT
>JAOUZG010031333.1:2949056-2965348 GCA_026289955.1 Argiope argentata
TATATATATATATATACAGAGAGAGAGAGAGAGAGAAATATATATTACTTTTCTATAATCTTGATATCGTTGCAATATATAACTCTGAAGTATGACAGTTTTAATGTTTTTAAATTAATTAAGATTGAAATTGTTTAACATTAATTATTAAATTAAAATTACTTTACTTTAAAATTAATTAATATAAAAAATTCATCTTAAATTACTTATCATGTTTGTAAACTGTTTCTAAAATTCGTAATGACTTTTTTTTGGATAAGGAATTCAAATATTTTGTAGCTTAAATATGCACCTAGCAAAACAAAGCTAGTTGTGTTGGCATTAGTGGCCTGATACTGAATAAATCATGAATAATTAGAGGTTTTTCTTGATTTTTTTTTAATTTTATGGTATATTTAAAAAACTTTGTATTCCATGGACTAAATTTGAATTCAGCTGTATCTCAGAGTAAATATCTCTGCAAATTGTAGCAGTAAGGAATTTACTAATGCATACTCCATATTTTTAATGCAGGGATCCATATTTTTTAATTAATATCTCGCATTACAATAATTTCAGATAGCTCCATAATTTATCATTCTGAATGTGTTTGCAATTTTTTTAATAAGCGCCATTGTGCTTTTCCTCAGTATGTGATCTTTGTATTTAGTTATGTATGTATGGCGCAACTTTTAATATATAATAATGACTTTTTGTTTCTGATTATTTATAAAAAAAGCATTAAAATAAACTATTAATCTCAATAAAAAGTTTAAGCATTGTTTCAAGATATTTTCAAATTCGTTAGAAATAAAATTATAACTTAGAATATAATCGCGCATAAAAATTCCATTTTTTTTCTTTTTGTTTCAAACCAAAAATTCAAAAATGATTTCGTCGTCTCCATTATGCCATTTTAAGTAATAATTAACAGAAAAACATATAATCAACATAAAAAAATCACGAAATGGAGAATTTTGAAAGATGCGATGATGGTGAAATGATTGTAGTATGTCATAAAGTGATATGAATATTTAACTGGAAATAAAAGTTTCTCAGAGGAAAAAACAGCAGAGAAGAATTTTTTATTTTTGATGCCTTTCTTTTTTTGTTGATACCTGAAAACGTTCGGAAATAAGTATTTGAAATATCAATCAAAAAATTTAAAATTGATGTCATTTTTTTTAAAAAAAATAATATTAAATTGAGTAAAAACACGAATTATCCAATTTGTGACAAAAGCTTAAAATTTTCAAAATAGTTGAGTGAGACATTAAATATTAAAAAAGGAAGCACTTAGCTTTTGAATTTTGAATCAAGGGAATGCATTTATTAAATATTTTAAAGATTTCTTCCTCAAGTTTGAACAAAATATTCAGCAGCATCGAAAGTATATTTTGATAAACACTATTACCACTAAGATAATAAAGTATCCACATTTGTTTTTATGCACATAATCAATAAAAATATGCAATCAAGATAATATCTTTAAAAATAAATGCAGTATTTAATTATATTACTATAATGGAAGTTTCAAAGTATAAACAACAATGAGCTAAACTATGTAGCATCCAAAATACAACTTCACGAATAAAGAGGGGGATACTTGATTTATGGGGGAGAATTCAATTCCTACTATGGGTTCTATTGGCAATAACAATAAATGGAAATAATTTTCAGCAAATCCATAAGGAAATTGAATGCTACTTATTTAGGAAAAATAAATCTATATATATCAAAGAATCGTCTGAAAAGCTATTTGTAATTCTCGATTATAATACTTTTTTCAGATAACAATGTAATTATTTATATGTCTAATTTATTCTTCCTAATTATGCATATTCAATTATCTATACTGACTTTGACATTTTGGTTTAAAATTATTTAATTTTACATTTTGTTTTCGAAAGAACTCAAATTTGTTTCGAAAAGAATTATTTGTTCGGGTTCAATTTACTTAAAAAAATATTAAATCTACATTTCATGCATTTCTTTGTTTGTGAAATATTCTTGTCACTTAAATCTATAAATTTAAAGGATACAAACATTTCCCACAGCTATCAAATGTAACTGAATGAGGATATTCTCAATATTACAAATTGAGATTAACTAAAATTCTACTAATCTTAGACCAGTCATTGATTTGGGAAAACTAGGAACTGCTCGTCTATCTTATTTGAGACGTTCTATGGTGTTTTTTAAATCGTGCGTTTTCGTAACTCAGACATAACTAAGACAGTAGTATTCAAATTTTCATAACTCAGGTAGTTTTAATCGCTATAAATTGAACTAATTTTTTTAAAAAAATTAAACCTTTTTACTAACACAGGAAGCGATGTAATTTTAACTTTTAATTCTACTTAATTTTTTTAAAATAGCTTAGAGATAATTCATATCATGAAAAGGGGAAATCTAAGCTTTCCAATTTTGCTTAGCCTAATTTGAAATTATTATATAGGGTAAGGATTTAAAAGGCTTAATTTAAACTCAAGCAGAATATATGTTTCGAAGATTTTAAAGTAATATTTTTTCGACTGAATTAGAGTTACATTTTAAAAAATGGGAAATGTAAAAGTGAATTGAGATAAGTCAGTGGTCTAGAATGTCATCACCCTGTTTTAGAAAAAAAGGTCTAGATTAAAATTACAGCTTACGGGAAATTCCTTTTAATTAAATGAAATAACAATTACTAATTTAAAGTGGAGTTTCTGAATAGGAAGGGCAAAGAAAAATAAGGAATCCTTCGTCTGGACAAATTATGACATGTTTTATACTGAATATACCAATAAATTAAGATGATTTTTTAAATTTCATAAGGCATTAATATTAATATGTATAAATTTAAATACAATTTATGATTTATTTTTAGGAAAGACATCCAAAAGCCAAACCTGATATAATTTCTTCACTATACTGTTTCCCTGCCCTTTCATCGAAAAACTTATTCTAGCATTTAAAAGATTTTTTTTAAAAGAAAATTAAGAACTCACTTATATTTAGTAGATTCGAGTCTAAAGTAATACAGTAACATCCATTTTTTTAAAAATAATTTTAATGTTTGGAATTATAATCCAATTACCTTTTTTGTAAAATAGTACTCTATAATTGTTCAGTTCAAAAACGAATTATTTCTAAAACGTTTGTAATATAAAAGTTTAAAAAGTTGAGCTTTTCAAAAATTGCTAAAAAAATTTATGTGCTCAGATTTTTTTTAAAAATCCAGCTAACTACTAATAAAATATGCTTAAAAGCTGAACATATTTTAGCTTGTTATTGGTATTTAATTACAAGAGCAAATGTGATACATTTTTAAAACAATGAAACACAATTTGATAATTTGTAAACAATTCATCATATGAAAATAAAACTAATTTTTTTTATTGTTAAACATAAAAAATGCATTAAGTTTGACATTTAGTTTTTATAATAAAGATAGTAATATCCTAGATTTAATTCCTTATGAAGTAAAAACATGCATAAAGAATATTAATTTATAAAACATAAATGTTAAACTATTCAAAAAAAACTTAAATCACTTTTTTCTTTTTTTAAAAATGCTTTTTTGTAAAGCTGTTTTTATAAAAAAGTTCATAAGAAAAAGAATAATAATAAACAAAACCAGTTTAAGGTTTCCTTCATTAATACTATGATATAAAATCTGTCCAATTTACTTATAAATTTAACAGGAATTTTAATTAAATTCATGTCATTAAAAAATTCCTTTCTTATCATAAATCCGAGTAAATGTATTTTATTCTTCAAAATTCTATTTTTAATACATAATATATTTATAATTTTAAACTTGCTTGCATTATGTGCCTATAGCACTAAAAGTTAACTTTTTTTTTCTTTTCAAAGGCTAACTAAATTTTTAAATTCTAATACGCTTGTTTGTTCAATATAAGATTTGCATTTAGTGAAGCAAACACATAATTAACTCCAGTAATTCTAACAACCAACCAGCTAAACACAATTTAATACCAGATAAAATTACATTTTTTAATTCTGAAATCTCTATTATAAGTAATTAAAAAATTAAAATTAACCTACCTGAATCTTTTTTGTTGTTGTACGGATTCCGATTTTTCAGAATAGTGGTACATCTGAAAAACACAATACTTTTCAGAATTTATTTATTCTTTATCTCCTTTTCAGTCGCACGTTTTGCAAATGAAAGCTTGTCTTCTTTTTTTAAAGAAAAATAAAAGCTCTTCAAACGTGCGTACTCATTAAGAGAGAAAAAAATTAATTTTCTACAAAATATGAAATAATATCTTTCTGTTCTTTCTTTTCTTGAATTGATTGTTTTGAATGAGTTATGAAAAAGAGTTATTTTACAACATTTAAAATAAATAAACTTTTTATTCAATGAATTTGTTCATTGTATTTGCTCATGAAACAATTGATTAGTTGTAAATACCAATTAAAACGAAATGGCTTTATGCTTTGATAGAATAAACTTGTTCCTTTTGTCGGATTTAATTCTTCACGAGAAATAAATATATACTCTTTTTCATAGATTTTTTTAAGTTTTTAATTTTCAAAACTACTATTTTCGTATAATAGGGGAATATAAAGCGCATTAGTTACATAGAAGATTCATTGCAAAGTAAATTTGTGGTTCAAGAAACTTTAAATCGTTTTTTAAATATTTTAGATTTATTTATAGCGGTTTTGTTATTGCGTTTTTTTTTTCTGTTGTTCATGTTTGCATTCCTGGGGTCACATTTTCTTCAGTTATTGATAAAGTTTAAATGTTTAGATTAAATGTCTAAAATGAATATATTATTAAGAAGTATTCATCATTTTTACATATGAAAATTGTTACCGGGGAAGACAAAATTTAGGAAGTTTAATGCTCTTTTCATTAGCAATATACACCAAATTATGGCTAAATATTGTTTATATTATCTATTTAAACCAATGCTGGCTATATTGACACATACAGTTAATGTCAGATGAGAGAACGATCAAGAAGCTGAGTAATCGCAGAGAGAAGAAAAACACAAGTAGCAATAAATCAGATCGGTTATAAACGGTATCTCAAAATTAATTCAAGATTTCAATTTGACATCATTTTCACAATTAATGCATTGGCAATCTTATTTTAAAATTCATTTAAGCTGACAGTAGAATAAATTGTTCTCATTGTTGAACAATATTTCAAAAATTATAAACGCCGAGAGATAAGAATTCGATAAGTTGAGATTTGGTAACGCTGTTGGATTTAATATTAGGCTTTTTTTTGGAGGCAAAGGTCTATGCCACCAAAATTCCAAGCACGCACTCTATTGAAAGAAAAGAAATCCAAAGTTGCATCAAAGAAATTCAGCCTTATATATGCACAATGACCTTGGGAAATTTCGACAAAAACATTCGTATATGCCAGCAAAAGCGAGGAAACTATTTCCCTTTGTATTATTCCCTACATTATACTATCTTGAGAACTTTACAATTCAATAAATTTTAAGAATTTTTAAAAAAAGTGGGAGAGGGGGTATTTAATTTAAATTTTGTATTAATAAGTTGTTTATCGTGCAATGCTCCATTTATACAAACCCTAAACTGTCAGCTGTCAAATGTTTTGCTTACAGTATACTGAACAAATGGCGGCAAATTCAAATTTTGCAATACTTTCCCGACTCTCTGTAGCAATAAATAAGATCATGGACATTTCATGATATACTATTTTTTTAGTTATTTTTTTTCTTTTTTTAGATGCATATTTCGCTTCAAATGCAGCATTTTCTTTTACATAACTGATGCTTAACCTTCATTTAACTTTAATTTAGATTATAAAGTTTACAAATAAAGAGTTATTTTAAAATATGCGTTTTAATAAGTTGTGAAAAATCGTTTTTATTCATCCATGGTGTAACATTTATTAATATAATTGAGAATCCACTTGCTGATATAATTACTATATCTAAGATATAAATACAACTGCTAATACTGTTACTTTGCCTTTTTTTAACTGCAAAGTGGTGTAAAAACAATAATAATTGTTAAAATGCAAGTACAATATTATTTTGAGATTGTTTTGAAATTAAATATTCATTGGCAAACCATGTTTAGTTAAAATTTTAATAATTTAAGCAAAAAAAAAATCTTGTGATCTTTTATAGTCTCAAAAGAAATAATTACTATTTTTTTATTTTTTCCCCAATTTTAACAGTTTTTTTAAAAGAGTTGTCATGATAAAATTTATAAAGATTCCATCAACCTTTAAACTTACTAAAATGCTGCACAAGGCTAAAAATGTTAGAATGCCTCTCTTTGTGTAGTTACACTTGGTGTTTAGGGGCGTATGAGTGTCCCTTAAAGACCAAGAATTCAAATTCCAGTTGTAAAAATTAACAGCTAAATTTTCAATGACAATTTATATACATTGACAATAAATAACTGCGAACTTTCTTTTGCACACAACATGTATATATTGAGTGTATAAAGCTTCAACAAATCTTTTATAATATTAAATAAATTATTACATTATATGTTTATATGAAATATAGTATATTTTGAAATTAGTTCGACTTCTGAAGTTCTGTATCATATTTAGTACATTATTAACGCTTATATAACTTACTATTTAAAGCAGTTATCAGTTTCAATTAAAACAAAATCTTAGCTAACAGTTAAATCTTGCCCACATGAAGGAACCATGTGGACAAGATTTAACTGTTAGCTAAGACTTATATTATTTTATTGAAGTTTTTAACTAAATTTCAGCACATCATCTAAGCACCATCATCTGACCTAATAGATTAAAGCATCATGGAAATTCAAACAATTAAGGTAGAATGAGAAAACCGATAAATCTGATAATGAATAGCGAATTTTTATTTTGTAAGATGAACCTAAAATATCGGCAATAAAATATAGCTGATGGTACCCAAATGCAGAATTCTCAGAAGTAAAAAAAAAGCAGTAACAGTCATAAACAGCAAAATGTTTTAAAAAATTACAATAGTGAGTTTAACAAGGTCACATTAATATTAACCCTCTCTGCAGACATTCTGAATTATTCGTGATTGTTCTCTGCAGCTGGAGCATACATTTTTGAAGATTCTTTAATTATATATCAAATTTTCGAGAAAGATCTACGACAATATTCCCATAACATAAAAATCACCATTATTTTTGTATTATGGAATGATTTGCGAATCATTGATTCTGCTTCCATTAAAAATCTCTAAATTCATCAGCATTAACTCTTAGCTCCAAATTTATCGTCATTAACTCTTATCTCTAAATTTATCACCAGTAACTCTTATCTCTAAATATATCAACATTAACTCATATCTCTAAATTTATCAATATTAACTCCTATCTTTAAATTTATAAAGATTAACTATTATCTCTAAATTTATCATCATTAACTTTTATCTCTAAATTTATAAACAATTCAAAGAAATTCACGACCTCACAGTAATTTTCAATATTATAAATAAGCAACACTGTTCTACGAAACATCAAGGAATACTATTCAACAATAGTAATAAGAACGCAACGTCGAAAAATTAATATTTTGTACAAAGCTGCCGAAGAACAATTGTAGATAAAATAAAAGAAACAGAGGAAATACTTTTATACAAAATGAATAAGCAGAGTTTTTTTTGTATGTGTGTGTGCGTGAACTTGCTTATATGAAAGTCTTATATGAAAAGAGTTTTAGAACAAAAGCGAGTAAATGAAGAATTTTGAAACTAGTTATTATTCTTGAACAATAGCACTACGTCAAGAAAATAAATGAGAAAAGTTACGTCAAGAGATGAGCCACGTTACGTTTGCAAAATTCCAAGGAATAAGACAGAAGAACAATACTTCCTTCTATGGAGCTGGTCTTGTTACTATTGCAATCCGAGAAAGATGAGAAGTCGTAGATTGAAAGAATTTTTCTATTTTAGTTTTAATAGCTTTAGAAAATAAAATAGCAAAATAACATTTTCGTTAAAGATTTTATTTTTCATTTTTTTTTCTTTTTGAAACATTTGATTGCAAAAAACAAAATCAGAATAAGGAAATTTAAACTATCCAGAGAAAAAAGAAGTTAACTCATTTTTATCTTCTTCATAAAGTATACAAAGAAAAAATATTGAAATAGTCAAAAATTTGAAACGATTTTGATTAAAAGATGTATGTATAACACTAACAGTGACTCCAATATTTAAAAAAAAATTTCGTTTATAATTACCAATTGGAGCTTTACACCAAATATATAGATATATATCAAATTTCAAACGAATTCAGCAGAAGAAAAGCTCTTCTACCTGACTGAAAATAACACAAAATCTCAAAAGAGCCAAAAACTACACAAATTAAATGTTATATATAGATGCATTATAAGAAATCGGAGAATTTAAACTAAGTCCTTTAAAAGACTCACCATTTCACATTCCCAAGAATACTAACACATTAACTCAAAAATTTTATTAATTTTATAATGGAATTTGGTATGTGCTGTGTTGTGTTGTGACTAATGGCACTTGCTGTGGACAAGCCTCCGCTGATACGAACAGCAGATTTTAAGCCTAAGAAATGCGTCTCTTTGTTTTACACTTAGCGCCATCCAGGACCAACAGTACGACTTAGCTACACACACGTCACAACCCTTTTTAGGGGGCGGACTGCATTCATGCAAATTCATTCATACATCTCAGATCGTAATTTAGACTTGGAAGAGAGAACGATCACCTCTGACCCAGTACCCCAGTGATATTACCTCAATATAGATGACTTTGTGACCACGAACAGATTTAACGACCACCAGTCGCCATACACTCGTTAAATTTCGTATGTGATCTTATTATTAAAATTATTATGTATCAATTTTGACTTCGATCGATCAAAAAAAAAAAAACTTCCTAACTTGTTTTCTTTATTATAAAAGAGACAACTCTTTTATTCGGAACTCTGGAAATAAAAATATGAGCACTATGGTGTTCATAGCTCTGCTTCGCCTCTATGCAACTGGGTAAGAGTTCCTTTATTAGTACATGCAACATAGGCTTTACCAACTGACTTTGAAATTGATGTGTTCTTCTATCTTTAATACGTCTTCAAGTTAGATTTTATTTCATGCTTTTTAAAGGTCATAGGATTTTTGAAGCTTCCTTTGAATATAGAGTTTGTTTCTTGAATTGGATTCTTGCATGTATTGAAAAATATTACCTGCATGGAATTTAATGTCTCTTTCTGCAAAATCGGATAAGTCGATATTCTATGAATAAAAGATAGTTAATTAAAAATAACCATTTACATGCAATAAGTCCAGAAAAATTTTGTAATTTTTTAATCGAATTAATATATAATTATCAGTAAATTATGCTGAAATACTTCTAGTTTGAAACTAAATTCTATGGACTTTGAGATGTCTTCTAAGTTTCCATCACGGAAAGAAAAAATACTAATTTTATATACATGACTTGAGTTATGATAAGTTTTATGTTAAACAAAAGGACAGATTTGCCTCTTAATATTTGTGCATTTTTTTAAGTAGCAGTTTTTGGAAGAATTAAAGCTATAAAAAAGTCAATGAACTATGTAAAATGTTCGCATTTTGTTAGTTTTATTATCACTGAAATGTAGCTACAGAACAAAATATAATACGGTAATAAAACACATAACTTATGGTTATTATTACTAGTTCCTAATCAAAATAAACAAAAATAAAATACTGTAATAGTCCAAAAAGTTTAAACTCAATATGTTTACTACTGTTAACGTTTTAAATTTTCTTCAATTAAATAAAATGTTTATGGAATGATATATGTTTGAATGGAGAAACTAAATATACTTTGTGACTGGGAATTAAAATTGTAAATATAAACTTCATACAAAATTTGTATGAAGTTTATATTATGAAGTTATTTGTATGAAGTTTATGTTATGTTAAACACCATTATAACAACTGCTTGTGTTCGCAAAATTTCACAAAGAAAGCAAGCAGTACGAAACTACTAAGCATGAAGATAGTTTGTTGAAATTTGTAACAGTCATAAAAGGAGAAGAAACCTTGAAATTTCATAAACTATTGTTCTAAGTAAATAGCCTAACTCAAAATTCTTATCGAATTTTAGAGGAGAATGTCAAGTCTCAAAACTTCTTCTTTTGGATGTTTTTTTTCCACTGTTAATTTTTTTGGTACTTTTTCAGGGACAGGAAAAGGCAAACATTTATTATTATATTTATGCAAAATACCATAAAAAGAATGTTACTTTTCTATGATAACTGCATGTCCTCTTATTTGAACAAAGTATTTACGACATTATACCTGCAATACGCATTTCTTGAAGAAAATAAGAGTTTTTAAGTCTTGCACCATAGTAGAACTACTTTGAAGTGTGCGAAATTTTCTTTATCCCAGGCAAAACATAAGAACGAAAATTGAGCTTCACGAAGCTTTTTCTTTGCTAGAAAATTAAAAGGATTATTTTCGTTTTAAAACTGTTATTGAATTAGTACTTCTTAAGCAATACTGCCTTATTATTGTCATAATGTTCGTACAAATAGTTGTTCTTTTTATTCAAAAATCGTAATCTCTTTTTATTATTTACTTTTAAAAAATAGAGATAATATAGTCTTTAAGTATCATGAACTAGTTACTTTGAGGAGAAGTATTTTATTAATTTATATATCTTTTATTTTTTTGTATAAATTTAAGTTTATATATATTCGTTTAAAGGGAAATATATATAACATGCACCATTTTTTTAAATCAAGAACCTGACTCGAAATATTATTTTTATATAAAGTATGTCATCAATCCTGGACGATAATTTAATTAATACTTGTTAAAAATGTTAATTTTAATCCACAGTTAAAATTATATAATGGTTAAGAATTATCATTAAATTATACATTAATCGATCGCTATCATTAATATGATAAGCAGCATTTCCTTAAGAATTTAAATTTTAGTGTATGTTATTTATGCATAAAAAATCCCTCCATCTTTGTTTGAGTGATGACAACTATAATCATACAAGTAATTCCAAATGAAAAGGAAAAAAAATGATTATTTGTTCTCCTTTAGATCCTTTGTGGAGTCAACAAGAAAAGTATTTTCAGTTGTGGTGTTTTCTCAAAAACGTAGCTGTCACTAAATGTTTACGAAAACACATTAATGTCTAGATAAGAGCAAATAAAAATTCACTTATTAGCAACGAATATTCAATGACCGTGAAAAAAATAAAACAATGGAAAGAGGGACAGTTACTAGACTTTTAAGAGAAAATTTTCACTTCGTGTACTCTCTCTGCCGTCATTGGAAATAGTTTCTCCAAATACACAACCGATACAGATGAACTAGTAACTCATTCAAAAATTTCTTTATTAAACTTTTTGAAAGTAAGCGCCTACTTAGGAGGTGAAAAATTTGTGAATTACATCTAAACATGTTTATTCCTAATATGTAACGGTAATTTGTAAGAAGCATCTTATATATTTAAATATATTATATTCTACAACTTAGACTCCTATTTATCCCCTTAAACCAATAAAAAATAAATTATCATAAAAGGAAATCAGTGAAAAACTGTAATTACGCTTAAAAGGTCTGATAATATTGTATTGCAGTTTCAGTTTCATAAACAGCATTAAACGGCACAAGAAAGAAACCTCAATTCTTGTTACAGATAAACAGAATCTTTTCCATTTATTAGTCGTATCGAAATTCAAAACCAATTAATTGATTTTCCAGTAATGAGTCTGTTAGCTGGAATGCTAGTACTTAAATTCCAAATAATTGTTTCTCGAATACACGCCACTGAAGAATATTTTAATTTTAAATAAGGCAATTGGGTAAATAGTTTCATTTTGAACTTACTACTTTAACTTTTGATTAAACTTCAAAGGAAAAATAATCTAATCCATGTGAAATATAGAGGGAATTTTATATTTATTAAAGTATAAACATTTTAAAATGATAATCAAAAGCTTCTTATCCAGAATCGTCGTTTATATATCTGAAATGAGATGAAACTTATAAAGTTTAATTTGTCTTTGAACAGAATTAATTGACTTATATGATATATTAAGCCAAATTTTATATAGTATCAGGTATAAAATATAGATATTTAAATCTTTTTTTTTCTAGATAAATTGGTCGCAAACAAAAATTCTGAAAAAAAAATATGTACCCATTTTTATTAGATACTTAATTTTGAAAAATATACAGGGGTTGGACAAAAATAAGTGAACGCCTTGTGAAATGCTTGCTTAAAAGTAATAGTTGATTCTAGATGAGTCTGTCGATTGCGCTGCTGTATTTCTTCATTAACGCCATCTGAACAATGTCCTTAAAACGTTGTAAGTGTCAGCTGTTGTCAAACTAGTGTTCTGTGTAGTTGCTAGTGCATTATGTCTGAGCTAAGTGAATTCGAACTTGGACAAATTGTTGGAGCTCGAATGGTAGGTGCTTTCGTAACCATGGTAGCCGAAGTGTTTGGTGTCTCAAGAAGCACGGTATCGAGTATTTATACTGAATACATAAAAAACGGAAAAAACATCCTCTGATAAGTCACAACGTGGACGAAAATGTGTGTTGAGTGATCGTGACAGACGGCCATTGAAGATTATTGTGGTGAAAAATAAGAAGACGACAGCTGCAAAAATCACTTTTGAAGTTAATGTCGGTCTTACCAACCCTGTCAGCGTTAAAACAATAAGAAGGGAACTCTATAAGCAGGGAATTGCAGGATGAGTTGCAATTCAAAAAACCCTCATCTGTATTGCAAATGCCTGTAACAGGAAAAGATGGTGCCGAATCCTTAAAACCTGGACGATAAAGCAATAGAAGACGGTCATTTGGTCAGATGAATCTTGTTTCACGCTGTTCCCAACTTCTGGCCGAGTTTACGTCTGGCGAACGCCGTCACAAGCGTACGATTCAGACTGCTTGCTGCCAAGAGTAAAACATGGCGGGAGTTCTGTCATGATTTGGGCAGCCATATCGAGATATTCCATGGGCCTCATGATTACCTTGCAAGGTCGCATTACTGGTAAAGATTATGTGACCATTTTGGCCGATCAAGTCCATCCCATGGTACAGTATTTGTTCCCCAATAGTAATCCTGTGTAACAAGACAATAGAGCCCCTATTCACACCACTCGCATCGTCCAAGACTGGTTTTGTGAGCATGAGGAGGATTTGTCACATCCCCCCTGGCCACCACAGTCACCAGATATCAATATTATTGAGCCTTTTGTGGTCTACTTTAGAGAGAAAGTTGCGTGATCGCTATCCCCTTCCATCATCTCTAACTGAACTTGCCATTGTTTTGCAGGAAGAATGGCATAAGATTCCCTTGAAAACCATACAGGACCTGTATTTATCGATACCTAACAGAATTCAAGCAGTTTTAAATGCTAATAGTTGTCCTACACGGTATTAGGCATGATATTATGTTTTTTTGGGGGGGAGGTTCCTATATTTTTGTCCAATTCCTGTATCTAAAAGATATACTTAATTTTTTAGCAATAAGCCAAACTTAAAGGATTTCTTTAAATATTATGAAAATACTGAGATGAGTAATAGTAAAACGAAATTCACATTATATATATTTTTAACATCAAGGTTTTATTAATATCTTGACTTTAGCTTTTTTTGAATGAGATTAAATTCATTCTGGTATATGGTTTATAAAAGGTATTATTTATTACCATAATAAATATACTTACGTTAAGGAAAGATAGGTATTATAACAAAAACCTTAAACACAATTTCCTAGTTTTGTTATGTCAACGTACCATCTTTAAAGCAATATATAGGTTATTTTAAGACGGAATTCATAATCATTTCTTTATCAGATGTCGAGGATGACGCCTGTGATGGCACATCTCTCTAAACTTTATAACCAGGACCATTCTAAAGGAGACCATTTGACCCCCACCGAATTTAAGGTATAATCAGGCTCTCTTACGAGTGAGCTTTTCTATGGAATCTGTTTTCGAATCGACGAATTTGCCGACTTCGAATTCGAAAACTTAACCCCAGACCACAGAGATCCTAAACTTATGTGGAAAGTAATTGTATATAATTTATATAAAATATATTCTCTTAATGAGCCGTCAAACTAACATGGTTGTTAGTAAACCTCAAGAAGAAAAAATGCAAGGGAACAAAGCTGAATGGGTTATAAATATCTGAAAACAAAGGTAGGTTTCGGCATCAAGTTAGAATGACTAAATTCCAAATATTTAGTATGATATTTTATGTTTGTTGCAATAAATATTATTATGTTTGTTGCAATAAATATAATTAAATCGGTAAAATAGTTGTTGAAAGTAGCAGCTTCCGATGTCAAGGTACAGTTTAAAATGACTTATAAACACTTTTCGAGCAAGCTCGAAATTATTATCTGCTGTAGTGTCATCAATCCAGGATAAAGATGCTCCGTTTTGACCCCAGGTGTCGCATAAACTATTGATTTAAGGTTAGCTATTGTAAAAAACAATTCCTGATTCAGTGAATATAGAGGACCAAAAATGAATCAATTAAGTTCAATCTATTTCCTTGAGTATGAAATATATATATGGTTTACTTGAATAGGGTGTAAAACTATGTCTTCTTTTGGGTATGTAACACCGAGAATATTAAAATGGCCAGGGCACCATCAAACATGTATCACTGTACCTGGTAAACTTTGTAGCATTTTCGAAATTGCAGTAAAATCGTAGAAATTGCAGTAAATCTCCTTTCAGGAACTCGAAAGCAAGACGGTCTTAACAGATAGTCCTGCTCGTATTTTGACATTAAAAATTGTTGAATGAGCCACGGTACTCTTATATTTTGAATTTTTCCGGTCTGAATTATGATTGCAGGTAGTTTAACCAGCTTTCGAAAAAAGTCAAACAAAATTCAGAAAATGTGGGGAAGAAAAAATAGTTTTTCTACGTGCAATCCACTTGCCTGAGTACGGAGCTATCATGCATGGATCCCTCTAAACCAACACAAAATTTGAGAGAGAATATATTGCAGAAATGCTTGTTGTGCTCCTCCATTCAGGTGTTTGGCAGTAAGAAGGACCCACTATGGAATAACGGAGGGTCTCTGCTCAAATGTTGATGCAAACCAAGAATTCCAAGAGACACTTGAATGATGAATTTCCGTCGCCAATGTGCGCGCGTTTCGAAATTTCAAGAAATTTTGATCATTTTTACTTTTTTGAATCGGTTCCAGTATTATATTTCGTCACAATTTTTATTTCCCTTATCGGATGCTAAAAACTATTTTAGTCTTTCTGAGCCTTTGACAGAATACCTTGTATATACAACTAAATTTGTTTAAATGTTATTTAATTCCATGGTTCTTAATGGATTCTAATGCAATTCAGAATATTTCCAGTAGAGGTCTGAAGGATAAATAACGCCATTAAAAAGTTTTTTTTCCTTCTTAAATGAGCTAAAAAACTAATGAAAGAATATATGATTACCTTGAAATAAATTATGTTATATGATCTTAAAATTAAAAATAGATTAGCTCCTCAAAAAAAAAAAAAAAAACAGTATCATTTTCGACTGATTATTACTCTGTTTTTTATCCTTTTTATTCTAATTGTTTATTATTTTTTTGTTCTTTTTGTTAATAATTTCCTTACTGAATAAATATTATATAAAAATATTCTAATTCTTCAAATATTTCTTATTATTCATATTCGCCGCAAGAATTCTATCGTAAAATATTTGTTATTTTTAATATTATTAATTATGCAGGCTATTTTTAGGATACTTTCGAACTTATGCTATTATTCCATGCAATAATAACTATGCTTTTATAAGAACAGAGTAATTTACTTTTTAATATTGTCTTTCAAATATTTGCATTTATTTTTACTTAATTGGTTTAATAGTTTAGCAAATCGAAATTTCAAATTGCTGATTTGGCATATCATATATCTTTTAACTTATGCCAAAGAGGTAAGATTTTATTTCATTTAGTAAGTTTATCCCTTTTTATTGAATTATTATCGCATTATAAAAGGAATTGACTTTGACTAAATCTAATATTTAATGTTGATAAGTTTAAGTGAAACGCTTGAGTTCTTTTTATTGTTCAGAAGTATAAACTACTCATTTTTTAGAGTAACACATGCATTTAGTCTTTATTTTTGATTAGTATAAGCTGTTCATTCTTTTTAAAACCGATTCTTAATGAAATAAATACTGAAATTGTACCTAACTTGGTTTTAAATTAAAAAAAAACGAAATATGCAGTTTTTAAGAATATAACTATCTTTGTATTTATCTCTCTCTCTCTGTCTATCTATCTATCTATCTATCTATCTATCTATCTATCTATCTATCTATCTAAT
>JAOUZG010031333.1:2972094-3000989 GCA_026289955.1 Argiope argentata
AGTTAAAGGTTCGAACTAGCATCCACAGATATTCGAATCAAACTCCCTATCACCAGGCTGCCTCGGGCATTAATTTTAAATATACATCTATAACTCATTTCATTCAAAACAATCATTATAAGAATATGATATAAAATAAAGCATTGAATGCCACATTTGTAATACTTTCAATTTGAAATAGAATCTATTACTTAACATTTTTATTTTTATTTTTTTACGATAATTCATAAGAAATTTATTTTTTACCGCATTATAGAGAAATATTCAATTTATAGTATCTAAAACTCTTATAAAATTTCATGAGAACAATGCAATGAAATATGCAAAAAAGCGTAGTTAGAATTAATACAAAAATTTTAGGAAAACAATGCATTTACATATCCAGTTGAATTCCCTTTCCTCTTATTTCAATACAGAGATATAATGCGAAAAATTTGACTCTAGGATTTGTCATTCACTTGTAAATACAATAGCATGCCACTATATAAAAACATTTTTATAAATCTCAAGTTTTTCATGATCATCCATTTCATACAAAATGACGAATACGAAAATAAAAATAAGTAAAAGTGTAAAAAGGATAAAAATATGATATTCCGTATTTGAAATTCTTTTGAGTTAAAATAGGTTCATATGCATAAATATATATTTTCTGCAATTTTTCTAAAAAATCAACGTAAATGATTATTCGCGTAGTTTTCATTCTTAGCAAAAAACTAAATTCCATTATGTAAGTTTTTTGGGAATAAATCCCACCGCCGTTACCTCAAAATGCCTTTATGCTAACAAAGTCTTTATCCCTTCCTTGAATACTTAGATAGCATTTCTTTTTTAAAGAAGCGTACCTCATTTTCTTCCGACAGCTTAACATCTTCCCATCCCGCCAACTCGCTTTCTTAGGAGAAAAAAATCGCCAAGGAAAATCCCAGTTCTTTAGGAAGCTAATATATTTCTGATTCCGATTTCTCTGGATTCGCCCAGAGTATGTGAAACTTCTTCCCATTCTGCAGGAAATGTGGCGATGAAAATTATAAAGTCAAATTATTTTCTTTTGTTCCGGCAGCCATAAAAGGGCATGGAGTGGAGATTCAGAAGTAGAGAGGCAGAATGTTTTGTGTTTCCTTATAAAAATCCAGTTTTTTTTGTTTTTTTTTTGGAAACGTTATAAATTTGCATTTTGGATAAGAAACAGTAATTCAGTTTTGGTAAGATTTGATTTTCGCTTATATTTCTTTTTTTTTTATATCAGCAGAATAAATAGAATATTAGTATTTTTTAAATGTGTTGCTCTTTTTGGTAAAATAAATAACTGTAAAATTGTAAATTATTCTTCGGGTTTTTTTTTTTGTGCTTGGAATCTGCACATAATTTTTTTATTATTCTAATTGATCGTGTAAATTACAGAATATGTTCTATTAACAGAAAGGGTGCGAGAAAAGTTCCAGTTTTAAAATTCATTAGTAATATATGATATTTAATTTCAGAAACAGAAGATGTAACTTTTTACTAATTATTTAAAGCCATTGATTTAGATAGTTATTAGAAACCCAAGACTAAACTTTTAATCATAGGTTGATATTAGCAAAACACTAGTAAAAATTATACAATATTTCGAGTTATGTTTGTATAAATTATTTAGGATAAGATATTGTACTTTATTTAATTTACTCCACAAGAGCTGCATTTATTTGTTTTATGTGCAATTTTTAAATTATATTATATTTTATTTATTTATATTTTATTATTTCAGTATTTATTTATTTTATTATTATATTTTATTTACTGTTCAAATACATAAAGTGCCTTTTTAATTATGGCATATTTGAACTGATTTTTCTTACATTGGATGAATTGAACTCATTAGTTTTAGTTTACATAGAATTCTCTCATGGTTGAGGCCATACATCTTTATCATTTGTATTTCGACTAATATAACAATGCATCAGCATACAATTTCGAATTTTTAGGCATTCGACAGAATTAAAAAAGAACTAATTTCAGGGATTTTATGTTATTGCTAGAATATTAGAAATTTTAGTCGCATAAATAATCGTTTATTATGTTACGGATTAAAAGATTTGTCCCTAGATAAGATTAGAATTCTGTTGAAGATGCATAAACAAATCAGTTTAATTTTTTGATAGTTGATATATTGTTATGCCTTTTATTCTGTTAATATTTACGCAAATGTCATCGTGAAAGTTTCAAACAACTTGTTTTAAAGTATAATTTATTAGTATATATTCTTAAGATGGTTGATACCAGGTGAAATCAATACAAATGTGTTAGAAAGGAACGTAACTTTATTCCAAGAAAAATATGAAGAGTAAGTTAGAATACTACTACGAAGACATATATAAAGAATAAAAATAGATGAAAATAACAATAGGAGAGATTTTTAAAAAACCATTGAAAAAAACACGATGAAAACACAATATAACTAAATGGCGTTATTACATTGCAAATACTGTTTCAACTCGTAATATGGTAACTATCAAGATACAGAACTGAGTCTCCTTGTGAATGCATCATTTTTCGAAGAATACCAACTAGACATGGGATATTCTAGAAGAATCTGCAGATCTTGGATCCTAATTAAAATACCACTATAATCCATTCATAAATCTTCATTTAGTCTAAAAATTCACAAAATTAGCCAAAACTTTCATCTAGAACTACGACCTATATATGTGCGTGCGTATGAGTTTGAATATAAATCTTCCGGTGAATTTCAGTTTAAATAATTATCATATCAATTAATTCATATTAATATTGAAATACATTATATATTATATTTCATATTAAGATTGAAATAAATTACATTATAAATTGGGGGAACTGAATTACTTCTCAGTATTGTTTATGAAAAGTCTCTAATATTCTTTATGAAAATATGCACTTTCTGAAAATGAATTCATACTTCCATTTTAAACATGCATATAACCAAACAGAAAAAGTTAGGCTGAAATGGGTATTCTGGTTTGAATAACTCATGAAGAAGTATACGATGGTTCTCTCCCTCCCACATTTTTTTCCCAATTTACTTAGTAAACCATATTTTAATCAGCTAAGTTTTGTTGTTGTTGTTGTTGTTGTTTCTAATGGCACTTGCCTATGGACAAGCTCGCTGCTGGACCCAGCAGCAGATTTAAGCCGAGTGAAGCGTCTCTTGTTTCAAGTAGCGCCAACTAGGGCCAAGAGTACGACTTTTTGCTACACACTCATCTCATTCGCTTGCACAACCCCTTTTTACAGGGGGGCACATTCACACATCTCACAGATAGTACACAGAATAACAACCATGCCCGAACCAGGACTCGAACCCGGGACCTCCTGAACACGAGGCAGACGCGCTACCCCTGTGCCAGCAAGCCGGCCAGCTAAGTTTTAGTTCAACTGAATTTCTGAAGGAAAAAAAATCTGAAAATGGTTACAATCAGTAATTTAATAATATGCATTCCACTTATACGCATGTAGAAAATGGTGAAAGAAAAAATTATAATATTTTCATGAGTAAAATTTTAATGTAGGCATTACGATTTTTAAATCATACTCATACCAAGATTTTGATAGTAAATACCTTAATACGTCAATATTCAAAGAGTGCTAGAGATTATTTGGCATGCGTGCAGTTTGTAATTTTTGTAATAAGATGTGTATTCATGATGCTATGTTTTAAATATAATAATGTTTTTGTAATTATTTTTCATATTCTGATTATTTATATAAAAAAAGGCACCTTAAAATAAATAATAAATCTGAATAAGAAGCTGAAACATTGCTTTAGGGTTTCTCTAATTCATTAGAAATAAAAAATAATAATTTTGAAAATAACCGCTCTTAAAAACGATTTTTCTTTTTTTCAAACAAAAAAAAAACTTGAAAAAGGCTTCATCGGCACCATTATGTCATTTTAATAAATAAGTAACATAAAAAAAATCATTAACATCAATAACACCATTAAACGCCGGGATGGCCTGGTTGGTAGAGCGTTGGACTCGTACTCCTTAGGTTACGGGTTCGAAGCTCACCGACCAAAACAATCCCCGAGTGTAATGGCGACTGGCGCTCGTTAAATCTGTTCGTGGTCGCAAAGTCCTCCATATCGAGAGTAATATCACTGGGGGTACTGGGCCAGGGGTGATCGTTCCCTGTTCCAGGTCTAAATTACGATCTGAGATGAATGAATGATTTGCGTGAATGTATTCCGTCCCCTAAAAAGGGTTGTGACGTGTGTGTAGCTAAGTCGTACTCTTGGCCCTAGATGGCGCTACTTGTAAAAAACAAGAGACGTATATTTCCGGCTTAAATTCTGCTGATGTATCAGCGGGGCTTGTCCATGGCAAGTGCTATAAGTAACAACAACAACACCATTAAACAGGGAATTTCGCGAGATACGATACGATGACCGTAAAAATGAATGTAGAAAGTCATAAAATGATTTGAATATTTAATTGGACATAAAAGGCTCTCATTGGTAAAAAAAGAGCAGAACAAAACTTTTTTTCACTAAGGAAATATTCTAAAAGAAGTATTTAAGATATCTATCAAGTGAATTTGAAATGGTTTTCATTTCTTTGAAAAAGAAAAAAAAATGAATTGAGTGAAAGCAAGAATCATCCAATCTGTGTCAAAAGCGTAAAAACTTCAAAATAGTTGAGAAATACTTATTAAATATTAAAACCGAAAGCACTTATCTTTTGAACTTTGAATGAAGGAAATACTTTCTGATACATTTTAAAGATTTTTTTGGCCTTAAGTTTAAATAAAATATTCAGCCACACTGAAAGCACGCTTTGAAAAAAAATATATTACCTCTAAGAAATAGTAATAGTATCCACATTTGTTTCAACATAAATGTTCAAGAAAAATATGCACCCACACAAATATTTTTAAAATGATTGTTGCATATTTTATTATATTGCTCTAATTGAATCTATAAATAACTGTCCCAATGGTTTTATATATAACATCCACAATGCATTTGAGTGGATAATATTTATTGTTTTAGCTGTTAGTGGCTCTTGCCATATACAAGCTTCGTCGAGGCGTCACCGAGTTTTAAGCGAAAGGAGAGTCACTTGTTTTGAAGTAGCGCTAACTAGGGTCTAACTAACTAACTTAATCACTCGTTCATCATAGCCACTTGAACAGCCTCTTTTTACAGGGGGGGGGGCACATTCTTATACATTACAGATATAACACAGAAAAACAACCATGCCCGATTGGGAACATCCGAGAAATCCAACTCTCAAGAAAGACGCTTTACCTCTATGCCAGAACGCCAGCGTGAATACTTATACATCCATTTAATGCATCTGTTTCAAATTTCTGAATATTTTTCCTTCAATTATTTTCTCTTCTATAAGGACCTTTCTCTTTTGGTTCAAATTTTGGTTTTCGTTTTATATTTATGTAGAACCATACATTCATCATTTTATTTATATATCCTTGTGCATCATCTCACAAATAAACCGTTCAAGGCATCATAGCTTTAACTAAATTATAAGAAAATTGAAGAATTCATTTGACATATGATAATCCTAATCTTTCTAAGCGTGTCTGTAAAGTTTTATTGTTGTATCTGCATTATCATGTCAGAACATGATGTTGTTTTGGGAATGAGGTTTGTGGCAGCAACAAAAATCCATTGGTGAAAATTGAAATTTTATTATCTGCAAGGGGATCTCAAATATATTAGCTTTTAATAATATGTTGCCTTTGCATGTACAAAACCCTTTGATTAAAAAAAAAATAAGTTCACGACTTCAGCAAATAAAAGCTTGAAAAATGTCATTTCGTACACGCGAATATATGAATTGAAATTAATAGGAAAACAGATATTTTTTAAACAATAAATGCGAGACAAAGTTTTTTCGGATCGTTTGCAATACTAAAGTGACACATTCAATGAAACATTCAAAATGAATAAAAATATAATTTAACTTGCACGAGCACGTGGTGCTTGGCCGTTCGAGAAATGATGCTCTGACGTGATACATTGAAATATGCATAGCAGATACCATATTAATCTTTTATTTTTCATTAATCTGTAGAGAAAATTTTGCTGCATGACAAAATAAAATAGTATGTTTCAAAGTACATTTTTCAAATCATTTGCTAAAACGAAACCTGATACAAAAAATGAACTATCTTTTTTCTACCACTAGTAAAATCGTATCGTTAAACAAATCATTTTCACATAAAAACTTTTGACATTAAAATTTTAACAAAAAAAATATCATTTAAAATTAACTTTACAAATTTTAATTATTTCTGAAATTAAATGTTTTTGAAATTTCTAAAAATTGTTCACATCATATTTATTTTAAGTAAGCTGTATATTTATGAATAACAATATTTTACCAGACAACAATATTAACCAGACCATATTTTAATATGACATAAATGTGTTTTCTTTTGAACAAAATAAACATGCATTTTAAAAAAATTCTTTAAACCTTGAATACAAGTTTTTCGCGAGAGTTTTAAGTGAGCTGTTTTTTATAATGCAAATCATTAGTACAAATAAACAAGAGCTTATTATTTATCTCATTAAGTCAAGGCAATAGAAATTTAACCTGAAATTAGTTACATTTTATTCGATGAAACATTGTAGATAATTATATATATATATATATTTCAATTTTTCTCCATTTAAGTTAAAATGAAGGCGGGAATTGCTAATACTTATGACAAATTTTTTCAAAAAATACTTCCAACTATTTTAGTGATAAAATATACTATAAATAACCAACTTTCGTTTCAGTATTTGTTTACTGCAAGTAATATTTATTATGGCATTTAGAGCTGCAAAAGAAGATATTTTAAGAGTAAAAACGAAATAATTTGGGGGGGGGGGCATTTACTATAAAATTTTTAAATATGATATTTCAGGAAATTGCATTTTTCTCGATATAGACAAGTTGAGTTCATTCGATATAAACAAGCCTGTTTTTGAGATAACAGTTCTCAAAAACAGGCTTACAACCTTTTAAAATTTATAAGAGTTATATTTATAAAATTTATAAGTTATTGTTATAAATAGCAAAATAATCATGCAATTTTTTTACATATCTCATTTGAATATTTATTTGGAATTGATTAGATTTATTTTCTGAATAGAATAAACTCGAATTTGATCAAAAGGAAAAAAAACTAATATATGTACCTCGAATGATAGTATAATAGTTAATTATTATTATGAGAATTAGTTTTATGAGCCGAATAATATTTTTTTGATCTTCTGAATTTGAATTGTATTAATAATTTCAAAAATGTAATATAAATCAGGCTGCCATAAAACAATACAACAATAAATAAAAAATAATAATATAATCTTCCTTATTTATTCTACAAACGATATTTTCAAAATGAGAATATTGAATAAAAATGTTATGGCATGCATTAATTAAAAATTATTTCGTTTCATCTTTTAAAATTTCAATTTTTAGAATTTATTTCAAACTAAGCTTCTTTTGTAAATTAAATTTGAATAAACTACTTTCTATCATACTTTTGGGACAGAGATTTATAACTATACTATTCAATTCTACCACTTTATAGAATTGGATTAGAATAATAACTAAATGATAAGAAAACTTTCTACTTTTTCAAAAAGATGAAACAAAATAAATTTTATTTTTATAGCGTATCACTTCCATTCTGTAGAAAATAAAGAATAAATATAATTAAATAAATACATAATCATTCAAACTGCAAGAAAAAAATTCCATTCCTTAATGTCTGATCAAAATAAAAATTCAACTATTTTTTATTTATACTTGTTATTTTTTCTTCAATTTTTTATATTAGTATAAATGTCCTGAATAACAAACTAGTTGGCAGGTCTAGAAATATTTTTAAAACTTTTTTTCTCAGAAATTTCACAAATATAATCCAATTTAATAAGGAAAATAAAAACCCTAGAACGTTTTGCATCTATCAAGATAAATATAATTTAATTATCAGAGCAGAAGTGACAAAATATTATCTTTTATTGCCAAAATTTCATTTTTTTACATTGGATAAAAAATATTATTTTCCTATTCATGTAATAAAAAAATGCTACAAATAATTTATTTAGCAATAGAATCTATGTTAAAAAAGGATTAGCAGCAAATAACAATTAAATCCAGATTACTTTTGTAATTGTAGTGTAAAGACTGCATCTCATTAAGGATTTATTTTTGCTTAGTGAAAAATATAACTGTTCTCATTTACTGTTTTGTATTTTAATTTTTAATTTAACTGATAAATATAATAACAGTTTACATTAAAAGTACTGGGATGCTTTTGACAATGACAAATGTCAAAAATTACAGTTAAATAAAAGTTTTTCTTCTAGATATATATAAGAGAAAATATTAATAGCTATAGCTATCTTAATTTATTTAAATTTGCTAATAATAATTTTTTTAAATAATTGAATGTCGTGTAACACAGAAATCTAAAATAACGTATATAATAATGCGGTTAAGAATGATTCACTAAATATGAATATTCTAGCATGAGAAACAATAAAAATAACTTTAACAAATACAAAAGATTTGTTAGTATTTTTCCATAAGCTTTAATATGATTTTAATGATTGAAATGTGATTTAAACGTATCGAAATTTGTGGAAAACAAGTTTTGAGCAAAAAAACCCATATTATCTTTCTATCGTATTAATTGATGTGAAGTTCATTTCTAAAAGATAATTTATAAACTTTAGGCTTTTCTACCTTACACCAAGTTAGAAATTACCGGTATTTCGAACATTTACCAATCAAATTACCTCCCATTTGATTAGACAAAAATAGAAAAAAACTAAAGTACACATTTTTCGGCTTCTTTAAGCTCTTTAAAATGTAATTTACTAAAATGATTTGTGCAGACCACTGCAAATTGAAGAATGACTTTGTTTTCCATCGGACAACTCATGTATATTATGTATATTACCAGTTTTATATCTTATGTCTATTATCTTCAATTAACTCTTCAGCATATTCAAAGTAGATCAGTATTTCTTTGTATGCCTAATTTATTGTAATTTTGAAGATTTTTCACTTAAGAAAACTCGACTTAATTGGAAACATGTTCGGATATACTAAGTTAAATTATTATTTTAGGTAATACACTACTCACATTTACTATTTATTGATATTCTCAATTCTCCAAAAAAATGACAGACAAAAAATTTCAAAAAAGAAAAGTATTTGATTTTGTTCATAATTTCAGCACTATGTCAATTTTTAATTTTTTTTATTGATAAGCATTATATAAATTTTGTGTTGTATAGCCAGTTCCTTATCGTATAACTGTAAAACAAAATTATAGCTAATATCTGAATGATATCATGACGTTGGTTCAAAAAGAAACACAGAAGGGATAGTGTGAATGCTTGAAATAAAATGATAAGTTACATAATATGAAGAAATATTTTAATAATGAATTAAAAATTCATTCCTAAAAAAAAAAACATTCCAGGAACTATAACTTATGTACCAGTATAAAACTGCTTTTCTGCATTCTTATATTAAATAGAAATATATTTATTATTGTATTAAATTAAGAATTTACCCAACGAGACGCATTACATTATGAGGGCATTCGAATAATACATACAAAAATTAATTTACCAATCAAATCACAAAAGCAAAACTAGCATTTTTTTATCAGAAACTCTGCACGTGAAATTAATGAATATTTAGTATTGAAAACTCTGTAGGGCAAAGCAAAATTTATCCACGTATAGAGAAAACTAATTATTTTTAAATACAGGCACACTTACTTTTTTCATTTATCTTTTTGAAACAACATTTATATGCATTCATAAAAACAAATATCTATTTGGGAAGATATATTTAAAGGATTGTAAGAATTTAATGTCTAAAGTGCACTCACAAAATTCAATCGTCAAAAACAAGTGAGATTGTTCAGTTCCTTAGTAATAAGTATTTTAAATTCATAAGCTTAGAATTATCTTATTTTTATGCTTGTCTAAACAAACAAATGTCCTTTTTCTTAAGTCTTTCAAAAACTTAATGGCTGAAAGCAAGCGAGATTATTCGATTCTTTTGCAATAACTGCTTTAAATTCCAGCCACGAAAATCTCCATCACCCCCTTGTTAAAACATTTTTTAATCATTAGCGCAGAATTAAAATTCGTACTTTACGAAAAGTTTAATTACTTGCATCAAGAGAGGAATTAAGTTTCATCGTTTATGACAAAAATTCTTCCAACTGTGACATATTTCTCTTATTTTTCATCCTCTTCATTTCCACTGAGCATAATAGAACAGAGCTAATTTATTTCGGAACATATATTTTCATTTGGGAAGAGACTACATTGCAAAGAATGCGTGTAAAATTCATATGGCCGCTTATGAAAACTCAGCAAAATGTAGTCTTCATTGCCATTAGTTTAAATCAGTTTATTATGGAAAAAGAATATTCCCTTTTTTTGTCGTTATGTCTTAATATCTTTTCCCTTGGTTATTAAAATATTTTGATTTAATATTAAAAATACAGTTCTTTTGAATTGAATTTAAACGTTTTAATATATAATGAGATTTTGTAATATCTCAATGATGCCAATTATTTGTTTTTTCGTATATGATAAAATAATTATTAATTTTAAATGCTTCTTGGTAGTAATTACATATTTTTATTTTATGTCATCACAGAATTTATTTTTTCCTTCTATGAAAATGTGAAGAAACATCCATTGATTCATTCATTAGTTATGTTAAATATTAAAATATGCTAAACAGGATTATTAAAATATCATGATGCGAATTCTAATATCATGTCTATAACCGAATCATAAACATGAAATCAAGAGTAACAATTTTTATGACATTATTTGTAATCATTATTCCTATTGAACCTACTGGATATAATTTGCCAATATTAGTAATACACATTTGATGAATATGTTAAAAATTGGTTCTTTGGGAGGGTGGTGGCTCAAGACCCATATTTGGCTTAACTGCGCGAATATCTTTAAAAAGTGAGATTAATCATTTAAAATTAAATTTAGACTCCAAGTGTTCCGTGAAATATTTTGCTGCTCTCATTTGTTAAGGGTATTTGAAACTTCACAGCTTACAAGATTATTTAGAGACAATAAATTATTATATGTCGGCTTTCTGGCACAGAGGTAGCGCGTCTTCCTCGTGTTCTGGGAGTCCCGGGGTCGATTCCCAATTTGAGCATCGTTGTTCTTCTGTGTGCTATTTCTGAGATGTGTGACTGTGCCCCCTGTAAAAATGGCCTGTGCAAGAAACTGGGGCGAGTGTGTATCTAAGTCATATTCTTGGCGCTAGGTGGCTCTACTTCAAAAACAAGAGACGCTCCTTTCTGCTTAAATCTGCTGCTGTATCAACGGGTGGCTTGTCCATAGGCAAGTTCCATAAGTAACAACAGCATATGAATAAATAAATAAAATAATGTAATTTTAAAACATGTAGGTAAGTCAAATAACAGTTTCATAAAATTTATAATAAATAAAAAGAAAGAGGGTCGTTGTATTAAGAATCAAATATGTATATCTTTAATAAAAAAATAAGAAAGTAATACAGACCGATCGTGTTTGTCTTCCTAATTTACGCACTTTTTTATTGTAAATATAAGTTAATTAATTTATTATTGCTTTACATTTAAAGTAGTTTGTATGTACAATAACTTTAAACCATTTGGGTATGTATAAAAAATTATATTCCACAATGAAAATTCTCAGAATTACGAATATATGCTCTATAAAAAATTAAGTACATATAAGTAAAATTTTTAGCCTAGTAATTACTCAACTGAATTAATTAACTTTAAGCAAATTATCTGCATGTAAATGGCTACTTATAGAAAGTTACCTACATCAAAAACCTTAAAAAATATACCCTTCTGAATAAATTATACGCTGGGGTTTATCTTAAATTAGCTCGCTGAAAACACTTTGTAAAGGCTAAGTATTAATTTTTATTTATCGTATTATTTATTCATTTCCTACTTTGCAGCTAAGCATCGTCGAAGAAAAAAATAATAAACGAGTTGAACTGAATCGAAAGTTTGATTTTAATCTTCTTGAAGAATTACGTGTTTTAAGACATAAATTTCGTTTTACTATTAAATTGATAAAATGGATATAAAATTGTAGAATGGAATCAACAAACTATAAATCCTTACTCCTTGAAAATAAGGAACGTAGAATGAATAATTTGCTAAAATGTGTCATCGGATCTTAAAAATACCAAACAAAATTAATGGCCAACTTAAAAAATTTCAAATGCCTTGATTTGGTGATTTTCACTTGCTATTTGAAATTATAGAACAGCAAATTAAGTTATTTTTAAAAACTAAGTACAACCAATAAAGCTCAAAAATATGTTTTAGTACTTAGCCTCTCATCACAAAATTTATTCAAAAACCTGATTTGAAAATGTATTATTTATTATTTTTCGGTATTTCATTTTTAAATGGTTTAATCTGAGGATTAATTCATGCATTAAAAAGCATATTCTTACAGAAAAAATTATTCTCTAGACAAGTTCAATCTGAATAATTATAAGTAAAGTTATTTCATTTCTTTCAAACATAAATTTATACAATAGATTGTGAAATAATAATGTTAATTTTGATAATAATATTGTTCTAACGTTTCTAGTAAGATATAATTTCAATCTTTATTTTATAAATCCAGTTTGTAGCAATTCACCTTCAGAAAAGCACATATTATTTTCTAATGAGGTTTTACTGATTGAAAAAATATTTTGAGAAGAAAAAAACACTTATTTTTAATTATAAAAAAATGTTTTCAGAAGTGAAGAAAAATACTTATAACTTAAGTGTGTATACATAAACTGAATTTTAAGTTTATAGCGAAAAGAATTACTCGTTTAGACAAGCAGAGTCTGGAGTAATGCTCTGAATCTTAAAATAAAGTGTAGCAACATATTGAAATAGCAGACAAAACAAGGAAGGCAATGTTTACAAATATCATTCTTTATATTCTACATCCGAAAAAAATGCTTGTTTAATTTATCCAAATGAAAATGCATTCATTTATCATTGAAGGATAAATGAATAAACATTAATTTATCATTTGAAGGATAAATGAATACGCATCCATTTACCATTAGAGGAATCAATGAACATGTATTCATTTATCAATAGAAGAAAAAATGAGTTTTGAGGATAAATGAATATTACATTTTGAGATAAAGGAATAGGTATTAATTTATTACTACATGCATAAATGAATATCCTTTCACTTATCATTAGAGGCATAAATGAATATGCAATAATTTATCAATAGATGTACAATGAATTTTGATAATAGACGGATGTGCATTCATTTATCATCAGAGGAATAAATGAATTTTGATAATAATGAATGAATTTGCATTCATTTATCGTTATAGGGATAAATGAATATCTTATTTAGAGATAAATGAATATTCTTCATTTGCCGTCTCAGGGATTAATGAATATTTTAATTGGGATAAATTAATATGCATTCTTTTATTGTTTCAGGGATAAGTGAATATTTTATTTCGAGATAAATGAATATGCATGCATTTATCTTTAGAGAAAATAGTGAATTTTGATGCTAAATAAATATTTCATTTGAGATAAGTGAATATGCATTTATTTATCATTTAGGTCTAAAATGAATCACTATGGGGAATAAATGAATATGCATTCAAGATATTTTCACAATCTCTTGTTTCGGAATTTTTTTATCAAATATTTATTCGAATACATGCACTCATAGTCATCATAAATACTAAATTAATTTGTGTCAATTTTATGAACCGTTTTAAAATTTGTTCAATTTTATGAACAAAAATAGTGTCAGTGTAGAGGAATGTTGTTTTTAATCCATTTTCTTGTGTTAAACATCTTTAAATACTCTTTCAAAATTGCCAAATTAAATGCTGGCGAATCCATGGAATAAAATTTCAAAAAAAAGTGATTGAACTGCTTAATCTGGCAGAATGTGAGAAATTTCTTAAACAGTATATATAGGTTAAATGATGTATAACTCTTTTACACTGAAATGACAAATAATACCTCTAGGCTTAAATTATTCTATGTAAATTGAAGAAAAGTGCAGTTAGTTTTACGTTTCTATCAATACTTTAGAAATGAGCTATTATCCAAAATCAGAGATTTGCGTAAATGTCCGTGTTTGTTTTTCTTCAAAAATTAAAATAAGATATAAGATGCAGCTATAATATACCTATATATATATATATATAATGCTTTATTGTTAGTCGAAAAGTAAATATTTAAAATTTTAATTAGGATTCTCAGAATTCTATATTTTTATTAAAAAGTAGATACGAAAAGTAGGTACTGAGTAAGATACAATAAAATACAATGAAATATAAACATTTTCCATTGTTGCAGGCTATAGATTATGTCTGATATTTCTGTTGCAATAATAGAGTTATCTATATTGAATTTATGTTTACTGTCTGGTCTTTGAATATTAAAAACATTAAAAAGGCATTTGAAGAGCATATTCAATTAAAAAAAAACTTATCTTAAAATACGAATATCTGCAATTCCATGTCGTTTAATTTCGAATGATTTCATTCGTTTCTATGTAACATTATTTACTTGAAATTAACATGAAATATCTTGAAAGAGAACATTTCATAAAATGTAAAATCACTCAAAAATAAAATAGTTATAATATAATCATGTGTTTTTATTTTTAAAAAAATCATTAAGGTCACGTTATTTGAAATATTTATTTAATAAATACAAAATTTTATAATTAACTTCTATAACTATTTTGAATTTTGGTTTTTATAAACCTTCACTGATATTTTGAGGAATATGAATTTATCCATTTATCTAACTTTTATTTAGTTTTTTGGTCATCACTTTGGAAAATGTTACCGATTTTAGATCCAAGAAAAAATAATTAGAGACAGGTCGTAAGGAAAGAGTATTATTTGTTCTTACTTAAGACTAATGATATTTTTTTGGGTTGTTAATTTTTAGCTTAAAACATGGAAAAGAAAATCATCCATCAGTGAAACTCTTAATAATTGAGATGGTTTTTACTGATTGGTAAAAATGAGAAGCTAATATTATTCGAAGAATATTGTATCCGGCAAAAGGTCTTATTGTAATATTTTTTTTTAATGTTTTCCTTCAAAAGGGATCGAAAACGAAATATTCTTTCAGTTTTTCAAGAAAAAAAAAACCAAGCTTCAAATAAATACTTTACTTATTGTAATTTTACTCGAATCAAAAGACTAGCTATAAATATCAATTAAAAGTAAATTACTCCGTTCGGGGTTGTGAATTGCAATTGAGGTAAAATGTTATTTTCTAGAAACAAGATGTAAAAACTAGAAATATTTATTTCTGCTTATATATTTTATCTTAAGATTATTTCGTTGATGTTTCACTAAGTGAATTGCATGGATTATTTTATTAATTTAAGGCAAATAATCAATATTTTTTAGAACTCCCAAATAAATTTTATGGCAATTATTTTTATTGCTTTTTTCTTCAAAGTTTTAGAGACCTACTTTTTCAATTATTTATGTTAGAGTTCTTTATGCTATTTACTAAAATATCTGATTCATGCTTAGTAAACTTGAAAAAATAATTTACATCCTTCAAATGCATTTAAAAATTCAGAAGCTATTTAAATCATTTCTTAACAAAATGTATATTAATAATAACGCAAAATAAAGTAAAAAATGAAACAATGTTTTTTTCCCCACCAAGACTTAAATGTAACTTCAACTTAACATTCAACTTAACGCGTGATTTAAATTTCATTATATTCATTACATTGAAAATGTAGAAAATATATCATCTTTTGTAGTATATTGGAATGTTTTCTTGCAACTGTAATTTTTCTTTGCATTTAGCTTCTAAGATATCCTCAAAAGTTTCAATAATAGTCGATAATTATGATATTATCGTTAATAAAATTTAAGAAAATGCGCCTGAGTAAAATAATTAATTTTTCATTTTATAGCCAAAAGAATAAATAAATAAAAAAAATACGTATAATTTTTTTTTGTAACAAGATCTTCAATTTTTTTATAACAGCATTAAAAATAAAAAAAGTAGGAAAATAAGTGCAGCTGTAAGAAACTTCCTATTAAATGAGCAAATATTAATGATTATACATATGTATTAATTTTTATGACTTCGATCGTTATTTAACAGAAAATGTGTAGAAAGTTTTGAAGTTCAATTTTACAGACTTTTTGTATTATTATAGAAATATATCTGTCGATTGATTTGAAATGTTAAATTTCCATCAGGTTTGGTAAAATTATATTTTGTTCTAATAAGGATTGAAATTTGAATTTTGTTGAAAATAAGAAAACACAGATAACTAAACACAGCAAATATTATACATCAGAACCACACTTTGTAATAAATAGCAATGCGTGAGCAATAAATCCAGAAAAAGTAAACTTAGAAGCATAAAGCACTCAGAAAAATGATAACCTCCTCTACTCATTCCCCTTATCTATTTTTCTAATTTAATTGACTCCATATCTCACTCATATTCACTTTTCTTCATTTTTCCATAAATTTTTATAGTTTTCAAGACAAAACATTGAAACATTCATGGTATACAACTCTATATTTCAAAAAGAGCTGTCGGGAAAATGAATATGATTTCTAAATTCATAGATTATGTCGCCAAGTTCGCCATATCTCTAAAAAACCATCTCATTTGTCTTCAATGTGTCTGAGGTTGCCTCGGCATCCATAAGAGATGCCATTAAAATATAAACAACTTCACTAAGATGTAATATCACATATTCATATCAATGTTACTGAATACTTTCATATACTCAGCATAAGATTTTTGATAATATTTTTTGAATAGTATAATAAAATTACTTTTTTATCTAAATTCTTTCTTATTAGTTACAGTTAATAAGACAAATTTCTTTATAGAATATTCTATTTTTTAAATAAGAAAGTAGTTTTTAGTGCAATATGCATAAGAATCAGCGGTACATATGTATTATCCCGTCTATCCACCAACAAAACGCCAAAATTCTTTGATGCTACTGAAAACGTCACAAACCGATTTTGGCGAATAAGCTATTATAATATTTGCGATGTTTTGGCAAAAATGGTTGACGGGATAATACGTATGTACCGAATCAGATATCTATATTAATAAAAATGTAACTCGAAATGCGTTGCTAAGCGCAAAAATAGATAACGGCTCGACCGATTCGGCTAATTTTTATTTTAATATTTTCGTTAAGACACGAGGATGGTTCTTATGGAGAGAAAAAATGAAAAAAACGGTCAGGAAAATAGTTAAAACGACACTTTTCTTACTTTCCCGCCAAAAATCTTCATTTCCTTCCCCCACACCAACTGAGTAAGATAGCAGGAAGTAATAAATTATGATTTTTTAGAAGTCAGTTGGTTATAGATAACGGGATGTTTAAAAAAGAAATAAAATAGTTGCTTTTATTATTAGTCTGTATGGATATTTAATATATGTCTGCTCAAAATAAAATCATAATAAAGTAATAAATAAAGAAAAAAAAGAATAACAGAGTTCAAAAAGGGTTTATAGAAAGAAAAGTAGTGAAGAAAAAAAGAATAGAAAAATAAAGAAAAGAAGGGTGTGTGTGTGTCACCATTTCCTCTGTGCGCGGCATTTTCCAAGCTGTTTTTAAACTTTCGCATCCCTTGAAAATCAATTATGCCTTTATTTGTTTAATGTGTTTACATTTATGAAAATTTGAATCTCATTATTCTATAAAAACGTAGAATTTCAGACCTTTCCCTCTACCATTTAAGTAAAATATCAATTCTGGGACAATCATTGCTCGGATAGAAAGAGAAAGTTGAGAAGTAAAATGAACAGAACATCTGAAGAAAATTATGCTAAATAATACTATAAATGAATTATTTGATTATCAAAATTAGTTTGATTTAAAAATATTTTGGTGAAAAACCTGTTATGAGACACAGCTACATAAAATATTATATGAAAATTTTAGCGAGCATTAATACTAGCGAACCGACTGGTCGCCAAAGGTGGCTAGTAGATAATAAAAAATATGTGTAGGTACAATTCATGGAATTTCTTAAGATGTAACATCAGGTCAAATCAATTTTTAATTCAATTATTTATAGAACATGAAAAAATGTATACTTCTTTAATATAAATTGGAAATATTAAAGTAATCAATACCGCAATATCAAATAATGCGGTATTCCATTTTTCCATTTTATTCTTCAAAGGAATGAATTAAAAATATATCTATTTCGGAATGGGCCATTCTAATGTAACGATAATTCTCTCAATAAAAAAAAAGTGAAAAATTAACTTTTATACTTTCGAAAAATGTTGAAAGAAAGGAAGGAAAAGAAAAACGAAAGAATTATTTTAAGTCCATCTCAATAACTGCTTTAAATTCTTGTTTCAACAATTTTCCTTGTTAAAATTCTCTTATGAGTTAACGGTCTCAGATTAAAAGTTGGACATCGCGAAAAGTTTAATTAGTTACTTCACGGAGCGAATTAAGTTTCATCATTTATGACGAAAATTTTGCGAATGCGGCATATCTTGTCTCATTTTTAATTCTCATTACTCCAACTGAACATTATGGAGTAGTGCTAATTAATTTCGGTGCATATAATTCCATTTGAGGAATGACTCCAGGGTAAAGAAAGCGTGTAGAATATGCAAGAAGTCATTTGAAGACTTTTGCAAATTCGACATTATATGACTTCAAGTGCCATTAGTTTTAACAAGTACATTACACAAATGAAATCTTTTTTTTTTCGTTCTCCATCTATTTCGCCAACGTCTCTCGTGATAATTAAAACATTCCGAGTTAATATCAGATTTGTAATTCTTAAGTAGAAGATTTAGCCTTCATTTTCACGTAAAATTTTATGATAGGCAAAATGATTCAAAACGTTTCTACTTTAATATAAAATGATTGTTAGTCTCAAATTCCAAAAGATAGTCTTTAAAATTGTTTAATTCTTGTGGTTTACAATGTACCTCTTTCTTCCTATCGAATAGAACTAAAAGTTTAAAATTATTACAAACTTGTTCATGTTTATTAAAAATATTAAACATATACCACTTTTAAATTTTAATAATCTGATGTATTTCTTTAACATCATATAATAAAATATTTGAAATTAGCATTAGTTATTCAATATTTTTGGAAATAATTTTTAAGTGTACAAAAAAGAATAATAAATATCTCGATTTTCATATGGTCAGTCCTAGAATATGTACATGCTATATTAACGTGGATATATATTGATATAATGCTTTTTTAAAGGTTTTTTAAAAGAAATTTTAGTATTAAAGAGAAGTTTAAATAATTAAATTAACTATTTACTTATTTAATCTTTGGCTGCATTTATAATTTTATATATTAAATGAATTTTACTTCATGTTATTCCGTTAATCTTCCAGATTAATTTCCATGTAATTTCAATTTATGTATACATAAGAATTTTATACTTAAATCAATATTTAGAATTTATATAATTTTGCGTCAAACGGGATATCGAAATTTTATTTAAATTCTTTGCCCGATAGGTCAGCTGTATTCTTTCATTAACGTAAATTTTACTTTCAATGAATCAAACATACAAAACATTTGTAAAATATTTCACAATTTTTAAAATGCTGCATATTCACGTTAGTACTCATTCAATTATGAGATACATGTGAAATTACTTATAATATTATCAAATTCTTTGAATGCACCTTAATTATTTTATTTTTCCCTCCTGGACCATGCAACACTAGACTAGTTGAAAAAATATGTTTATATGTTTTCAAACGACGTTTTGCCAATGACCACAACACTGATAATTTATTTAAACTCTTCTAATATTTTTAGTTGCTGGCACTTTTCAGGCCCGATGACAGATCTGTCAATGATTTAAGTTGACAGATCTTGTTTTTCAGTAGAGCCAACTAAGATCTATAATACGACTTAACTACTTCGTGAGGTACATTTGGTTGAGCAACCCTTTTTACGGTGATGGGGGGGGGGGTATATTCGCACCTCACAGAAGAAGAACAGGGACTCAAACCCGGTTACCTAAATCGTGGGCAAGCCTTGCTATCCTATACCAAGACGCCGGTATATTTTTAGTTGTGGAGGTATATAAATGAGGTCCTTATTGTAGCATTAAAGCGAAAAGTCAAAAAATTAATAAATCAGATTATCTATGCCAAGAGAAAAAGGCGAAGTCACCCTAACCGATTTGAGATTAATTATTCAAATATTGATAAACTTATTCTGGTTCTGAAAATCCACTGAAGATAAACCCATTTGAATCAATAACCATATGTAGAAACATTCACATCTGTAACTGGTCAAAAATAATTCAGAAAGTATGAATTATGGACTTTGTTTCTGAAACCACATAAAAATTTGCACTTTTGATGAATCGTATTCATCTATAATAATTACATTTTGATTTCAGTATTCCGACCCCTGACACGTATTCACTTCTCCTCTAAATCATAATATACTGACATTTATACAATGATTCACATTTCCAATGCAATGCTCACGATCCTATATAAAGAAGGAAATTGTCCCAGAATCACACTTTCTAACAATTCACGTTCCAGAATAAATAAAATTTAACTCTATAAAGTGAGACTGGTAAGATCAATACAAACTTTTACTTACATTGCTTTTAAATCGTTCCTATTCATTGATATAATACTACATTTTAAGCAAATTTGTTCATGCAATACTTTTTAATATATATAATTCTGAAAATATACATGTCTTTCATAGGACCATGGTGTTAATCCCGTGTTATACTGCTTCAATATAACACGGGTTTTAGATAATCATATTTCCTTAGTGAAGAAAAATATGCAATGAGAAATTCACATGCTTTCTAAATAACACATATCTGCAATATCATTTTCAAAGTTGCATTCTTTTGTTACAACAAATAATCAAGACGTTATTTATAGCTAAATGTGTGGTATTGTAATATGATGTGAATACTTTGAATCATATACTAGAATTGTTTTACGGAAGTATTTTTTCTTCCATTTAACGTTTAAAAATACCCTTTGATTCATTATTAATATTTAGTAGTGGTGCACCTTTTTGGGCGCGAATATTTTGATATTCATAATTTTTCTTACATTTTATTTTTCTTTATTTTACCTGGTTACTGTTTATGATGGCAGCAATGAGAGAAATATATGAGGTTTAAAACTATTTGTTTATTTGTTATCAAATAAATACATGAAAAGCAATCATTTATGCTCCAAATAGTTTGCAAGATATGTCACCAACCTTTAATCTATTTACTCTAATTCTACAATGAAGTAGATAGTGACATGAAAATGTAATATAATTATTGTAAGAACAATAGTAATCAAAATAGCATCGATTAAAACAAATCAAACCATCTTTCTGTCGCCTTACAGTTTCTCGTCACAATACTTGTATTGACATATAACCTATGTATCGTCTAATATATTTAAATATTCATTAGAATGCGCCAGCAAATGATGGGTATCTTTTGACATAAATTATTCAACTAATGTATCGGGGTCATTAACCGAAGGCTAATGCGGTTTACGTGAACTTAATTACAATTCGATGCTTAGCATCATGAAACCATGTTCGAAGATTCATAGTAACATGCTAAGTATTTAAATGCAGATACTCATGGTGGTATATTCACGAATATTTAAACGCACTTGATACATTGTATAAGGTAAAAGAGGTTCCAGAGCTTTAACTTTCAATTTAAATCATTCTGATTTTGTTTTGTTCTTTAAATATCCTTTATTAAATTTCAAACACTCAATTGACCTGAATTTAGAAGAATTTTAAAGCAAAAAAATTACAGATTGAAAATCATGATTATCTATACTACAAATATTTGATGGAACACTTTTATAGTGAGGTAACATGGATATAAATTTGGAAAGTTTTGCTCATTAGTTTAAACTGATGTGACCATGAAAACACACATGATATGATTCTGCTCCTGCAATGAACAAAAAGATTCTGCACAAATTTCAATTTGGAAATATCTTGAGCTTTTCAATGGACATATCAATATCGTAGTCTCTTCGCGATTTCAATTCAGGCGATTCATTGTCGCTTGAAACTGCCAGCCTCTTATAATTCCTGGGAGGAGGACCGAGAAGGTTCAGAACCAATCAGTAGTATCTTGATTCCTATTGGATGAATCACAAAAATTCTTGAGGTTTCCAATAATATTTATTTTATGGGCCCATTCGTGAAACTTTTTACCAAGTAGCCAAGTGGTCGCCAATTCTGTCTCCAAGATCTGAGATCACTGACGCGGCACCCTATCAGTATTAACAGGTCTTTCCAGTAATTGAACTAATCGTGCTAAGCAATAATCCTAGTTTGTAACATTACATATTCCTGACAACAATTTCCTTGTTTTGACATATATTAGTTTATATATATTACCCTGATTGTTCACTTACAAAAAGGAAACTCTTTAAAAAGATTTTAAATACTTTTGATTTCATGTTCCTTTTTATTTTGATTATTGTAATATTTTGATTGCTTTGTTTGAAAAATAATTCTATTGTAGGATTTTTTATTACGCATTTCATCAGTCTGAATCAATTGTATATTTCAATTCCTTATGCGGAATTTAAATTTTTAGTTCAAATTTTTAGCTAAATTTTTAGTTTATTATTTTATTTCACTTATATTGGTATTCATTTCGAATATAGGGGACATCATTTGTATATTATTAAAATTGTTTATAAGAATGGTTTTTAAACAAAAAAAATGTTACATAAAACTATTTGTCAGATTTCCTAGAACATATATATAAATTATTTTATATTATATTCCTTTGTAATTATGATATAAATAAAACATTGAACAATTATTAATTATATAAAAAAATATAAATCTCACCACTTTTATAAACTCTATCAAACTAAATTTGCATAACCTTGAATTAATATTCTTTAAATTGTATTTGCAAATTCGTTAAAATCACAAATATTTAAAAAAATGAGCTAATTTTATATTTTATTACTTTTAATATTGAAATAGGTTAAAATATGTTTCTGCAATAAATTATCCGATTATGAGAGTTACTCTGAAAATAGCTTTTCAAGAGAAAAAAAACTTTATTTAATTTTTTAAGATATAACATAAGATATGACATTTAAATGATTTCGTATTTCCAAGAACTTATTTATTTTCACAGACGTAATCTTCAAGTTAAAGTCTATCCTTTGACTTAAAAAATTCCGAGTCAATCTAGGCCTTACTAATTGAATAATACAGGCTCTTTAATTCTTTGCCAACAGCAGTTACTTAACGGCTTTTACACTCATTAATGAAATGTATGTTGGCCATTAGCCAACTGCTCCCAGCCCGACAGCAACCAATAATAATGAGGCTATTTTCTTCGACTGGAATCTCTGACCAACAAAAATTACCAAAGATTCTCTGTTTCATCACCCGGCTTTGGATAGTCACCTCTATACAACTAGATACTTGACAAGTAATCGATGGAACAAACAAAAGACTATGTTCTAGTAACTGACTTTTGGCTTTCAAGCTTGTATTGATGATGACTGGTCTCATTAAAGCTAATGTTCCGTGGTGTAATGTATCTGGCAAGTGAAAAAGAATGAAAATGACCATTTTTCAGGTTCTTTAATGTGCTTACAAGTAAGAATGGATGATTTTAAATAAAAGAAATTTTTTTTAGATAAATTTAGATGCAAAAAGAGGAAAATTAGAATGTTGTCGATCGCACAAAAAGAAATATTAGAACCTCATGAAGAATTTTATTACTAAAAAATTACATAGAATAGATCATTTATTGTGATTTACGCTCTAGAAAAATTAGTGATTGCATATAAAGAATTCGAAATGGATGTTGATTAATAAAAAAAAAAAATTGCAGATATAATTTGGAAGGATCCAAATAATTTGCTATTATTTAGTTGCAAAAATAATATTATTCAAAGTTTCTTAAATTTTACTAATGATTCAATCTTGAGATAAAAGGCATCTTTAGAAAAAATCATTTTCAAGATAGAGTTTACAGCTTTGCTAATGAAAGCAATAAAATTTCATGTGTTCGAATATCGATGGAATCTTTATATAAATGATATTTTTCTATTTGATCTCCTTAAACTATTATATTAAATCCCATAACACAATTTAAAACAAAAATGCATATTTAAAATATATTTTCCTCACTCAAACAGTAATTGCTGACTTTTATAAAATATAATTTTTTTACAAGTTCAATTTTGCAAAACCTTAATTTACAGCACTTAATGGAACATTTATAGTAATTCATAGTTACTTATAAATTTTCTCAAACATAGTTACGGAGATACTGTGATTTTTCTTCTTGAGATAAAATTAGACATTAATCCAGATATAACTACGGTAAGTCTATTCACATAGTTTTTTTTAAATAATATTTGTCTCTTAAATAGATAATACAGAAAGACATAAAAAAATTAGTTGATAGCATCTATCTTGACATATGCTGATCAACTGAAACGGGAAATATCGTATGTGATATTTTTTATTTGCATATTTTCTTTCTTGCGAGGTTAAATTACGCGACTGCATAAAAATGCAAAAAATTTAGATTTTTGTTATCTCAATCAAATTTGCATTAAAGATATTTTTCATTAGCAATTCTAATTTCCCCAAAACAAAACATTCGACCTCTTGGAGGGGAGAGGACACCTCATAATTCAGGATGAGACATGGTGATTGGACCTCCCCCACCTATCTGGTGGATACTAGTATGTGGAGATGGCACCTTCTTTTTGTGTACAGTAGACTATCCAACCACCACTGAACGTAGTAGTATCGACAAGACTTGTTGTGGCCGATTGTGTATTGTAGCAATGTTCATCCTTACATTGACTGAATCGGTCAATTCTCTTCGTGATATTTGGCCTCAAAGTGGCCAAATGCTGACCATCTCCTCCTCTACAAACTTTCAAACGGTTGGCAAAATTCTGGCAATTTTGACATCATGCCCTTCAAAGTCCTAAGATTACTTGGTACCATCAGTACTGAACTCAAGACATTGGTTGAGGAGACGGGATAAACGTTGTATGCGAAGGGTTGTACTGTGGCTGGTGATGACCCTTAGAAGTTAACCACAGTTCTGGACAATGTTGCTGTTGCGACAATCCATTTTTTCATCCCTATGGATTTTAATCCCTGTGCCTTCGTGGCGGGTTGGAGTTTCGTATGGATTCCCCAAAACATTCTTTCTATTAAATGCAGTTGTGAATTATTTATTGTATATATTGGTAAATAATAATTGTGAGATCGTCTTTAACAGAGCAATAATTTGAGATTTGTTTCGGCGATGAATCCTTGGATATTCATAATACACAAGTACCAAGTAGCTGAATGTGTATTTGAAAAACATTTTTTCGTTGCAACAAATTGAAGCCAGAATTGAAGTCATACAATGAAACTCAATAATTGAAGTCATACAATCGTATAATCAATTATTTTACATATTAATTAAATATGTTTTTATGTATGAAATTCGTAGATATACAGACCTCTGTTTCATTTTCTTCAAATTTAGTATATATTTAAATTTTAGATGTCAAATCTGCGATCCCCATTTTACGAATTTTGTTATCTTCGTTTTGGTTGGTTGTGTGGAGTTTATTGGCGCAAGAGCCAGATTTGGCCATACTGCGCAAAGAAAATGGTAAAATTATAAAATATAGAAAATATAATTCTTTGGTAAATTAAGACATGAGTGATGAGATTAAACCATATTAGTTTAAGGAAAACAATGATTAAAGAACAAAATTTAAAACCATGTACCATAACAGTTTGAAACAATGATGTTAATGTATATGAACTAAAAATAAAAGTTAAACATGCAAAATAATAAAAACTCTCATATACAAGTAAAAAACCCGATAGCCCTTAAGAAATTAAAAATATTTGAGTGGTACTTTTCACCCACCAGGTCTCGTAATGTGAAAGAAGTCAAGTTAAAAAAACAAGAACGATAAGAATTAAAAACTGGACATTTAATTAAAACATAATGAACAATAAAAGGAACTTGGCAGCTGTTTCACAATGGCGCATTTTCTCCAAATATTAGATGTTTATGGGTGAAGCGTGTATGACCTATACGGAGGCGAGTCAATTAAATTATATTTTCGTTTTGCAATTATAGTACTAGCTCACATGCAAAAATCCCCACTGACTCTTTTGAATGGTTCTGTACAAAATTTCATTTAAAAAATGCAATTTGATTTAAAGATGTACATCCATCTATCAAGTTTCATCCATTAAACGTATTTTTCAGTTATCGGGTTTACAGACTTGTAAATGAATAAACGGATTGATATAGTAGAAAAATGTACTTTTCAGATTAAGGAAAGTGAAACGTAAAGATTCGTTCAAATCTTAATTTCATTTTTTAATAATTACAATACCTTTTTTTCTAATGTATACAAAATAAATAAAAGAAAAAAAGAAAATGTAATTCCGAGTTCATTTTCTGAAATCAAAAATTTAAGAAGAATTAGAAAATAAATCAATGACAAATTAAAACAACTATTGAACCAAAACTTTTTCTTCTTTTTCCTCAAAAATAAGGCGTTATTGATTTTGAGACTAATTTATCGCTCCGCTGAATGAATATATATGAGTTATCAGAAATAATTAATTTTCTTTGAGAAGATTACATTATAAAATTAAGGAACATGAAATTATATTTAAATGAATGAATAACAAATGATATATTTTTAAAAAATGAATAATTTAAATCTGAAAAGTATTGATTTGAATACATTTTACGAAAAAAAATAAAGTGAAAGAGGTGATCACATAAACGAATAAATCTGAAACTAACTTCAATGAAAAATACTTTATGGAGGTAGGTTGTAGGAATGGTTTTTCAATTTCAAAAGTAAACCTTGTGGAAGAATGGAATTATATACTAAATATATAATTAAAAATGACGAGCACAAATTAGTTAGAGATTAAGAAATAGGGTAGTCACTTTATCCTTGAAATAATAATAATAAAGGACCTTTAATTATATAAACAGATTATTATGATTTTTTAAAATTATTAAACTGAATTAAGAATTAAAGATATGAATGAATGAAAAATGAATTAATTGTTTATATGGCAAAATATCTAAACAAATGAATAATTTGATAAATAAATCAATAAAGTGAATTTGTTCTACAGGGCAAAAATATAAAATATAAATAAAGAAGAAGTATTCAGCATATAAATAGAATATTTGGTGATAAAGTTATTTAAAAGTGCATTTATGAAATGAATAACAATTTATTTAAATTCCAAAACTCTTTAATAATAATTTAGAAGAACAAACTAAAAATACGATTATGAAACAAATAATTTTATTAATGAATAATATGAGAGATCGTGTTTCTAAATTATTGAATTATATATAAAATTCGGTTTCATATTCAATAATTATTATAAAATTGGGTGTTCATTCGTTATTATGATATTAAGATTGATTAATTGTATGGAATTATTGATTATTATTAAAAACTGGTATTCAGTTATGATTCGATAAATAAACCAGAATTCTTTTCAATAAATCTTTTTATCCCATTTCTTAGGCTTGAAACTGTAGATTTTAGATAAAACTCCGAATCTATTACTTGGCATGGATAACTGATATTTACGAAATATACACTTTAATTTTACATTTTTATTGAATCAAAAGAGAACGAATATAATTTAGGTGTCTTTTTTATCAGCCTATTGACGTCAATATTTGACAAAAAAATAAAATATTTCATTTAAAAGCATGCTAAAGTTCAGACCAACAGATTGTGAACTTTGAATAGATTTGTTCCCAAATTTCATACATATCTACATTTTAGAGTCAGAACTTGTCTATCAAATTTTAAATGTATACCACCTTCCGTTTTGTAGTTATTGAATTCATTTGTAAACGAATTTCTGCACAAAAAAATTGATTTGGTGTGAATTTAATTAAGAATTTAATCTAAAATTTCTGTTGTAAATACATATATCAAATTCATTTGTCTAACTCCGGATGGCTTTAGATCTATCGTGCTTACAGATCGAAATATATAATACCAAAACTCTTTTTTTCTGATATAGGAAGGTTGGAAATGAGAAAATAGGCTACAATCCTCTTCAGATTTTAGGACAATACCTTCTCTATAATTAAAAAAGAATAAAATAACAAATTACTTTAATGTATCAGGCCTCAATCTATAATATTTTGTATGAAAAATGAAATGCAAACGATGACGCAGTCTCTTTGGAATAAAATAATTTATTTTATTAGAATTTACTCATTATAAACATATCACAGTACTATAATACAAATCATGAGAAGAAATCTGCTAAAAATTGGAATAAATATATTGGTTTATCCCAAAATTCTATTAAGATAACGTACGAACCGTAAATATAACGGTATCAAGACCAAAATTCACTAGACCCTATTTAATACTCTAGAAAACTTTGAAACTAAAATTCAGAACAGAAAAGAAGATTGATGTGATTCCTACCACGATAGGTACTTATTTCCAATCTGTCCAAACAATGGAATTTGCGCTTTAAGTGGCTTTACGTGGTCTGATTATCCGTCGTGATAAGGTGGTGAAATAACGACTACTGACATGGGTAAGGAGGTTTAAAAGGAAGTAAAGAAATGACAACACACCATGTAAAAGGGTGCTGCTTTCAGTTTTTGGAGTCTCTCAGTAGCAAGATTTAGTATAAATTTTACCGGCTTTCTGGCACAGAAGTAGCGCATCTTCCTCGTGTTCTGGGTACAATTTTAGTAATCTAAGACAGACAAGAAATTACTTATAGAAACCTAGGACAGACAAACACTTA
>JAOUZG010031333.1:3000999-3018559 GCA_026289955.1 Argiope argentata
GAGTATCCTAGGACAGACAAGGAAACACTTATAGTAATCTAGGACAGGCAAGACCGGTTTGGCCATGGTTGTAATTATGTGTGCTATCTGTGAGATGTGTGACTGTGCTCTCTGTAAAAAGGGGCTGTGCAAGCGACTGTTATGAGTACGTAGCAATGTTCGTACTCTTGGCGCTAGTTAGCGCTATTTCAAAACATGAGACGTATATCTTAGGCTTAAATTCTGCTGGTGTAACAGTGGGGCTTGCTCATGGCAAGTGCCATAATTAACAACAACAACACTACATATTTTGAGACAACTTAGTTAATATATATATTTGGATTTTCAGATATTTCAGGAGAATGATTCATAAATTCCCCACACACTACAATGAGATTGCAGAAGTTTTCTTTCGGTTTGTTCTCCACTAGAATTGATTAAGAAAATAAATACTTAACAATTATAACATAATTCTTTTATAAAATATTAATTTATTTGCTTCTTTGGAGATTTCTTTCTTGATTGGCTTTTTTGAGAAGATCAAGTTGGAAAATTCAGTAAGTTGTTTTTTTACTTGTATATGGTGTTCTCCGAGGCTGATAATTTTCAAAATTCTATCTTTTCAGTTTCTTTTAATTAAGACCGGTTTTTACGGCTTCTTGTTTCTCTCATTCTCAAAATCATTCAAGTTCAGATGTCTCATAACACTAGGACACCAGAGTTTTTCTTTTAAATATACGTAAAATCATCTAATCTTCTCAAAAATAACATTGCCAACCCATGCTTATAAAGTTTTAGTAATAAAAAATATCTTGTTCAGGTGATGGCGTTTTGGAAAATATTAGCTTGAACCTTCTATAAAAGATCTCTGAACCTATCATGTCTACAAATCCATAGAGACAGCATAAATAAGATTTTGAAATAAACAATAGCTGCACCCTTGGTATTCAATTCACTCTCAACTTAAAGGGAAGAATATTACTTTAATACTCTGGTTTTAGAGGGGCGTGGTATAGTTTAGTTGATTGAAAACTTGAGTTCTTTCAGTATTTATGTGACAGAATTCTCAATATTTGTATTATCTTTCTTTTCAAGCAAGAAATATGGTTTTTTATAGCTTGTTTTATGAGGCTTTAACTTTAAAATATCTATAATATAACAGCAATCTTTTTTCATTACCATTCATGTTCTGGCACTTCATGTTTTATCAAATCTAGCGTAGTTTCTTGATGCAGAAAAGAAGATAAATATAAGTTAGTAGTTAGTAAATAAGTTTTTTTAATTAAAAAAATAAGTAAGAAGCATTGAATTATCTCAATTGTAATTTAATAATAAATTGTTTCTTCTTTTGTGTTCTCAATATATAATCAGAAATTCTGATGTAATTTATATGCAACGTTCTTTATTTACTTTACCGGCAAATTTGTATACATATTATTGAGCTCTGTGCATTTATATTTAGCAAAATTTTAAATTCATTTATTTTTATTATATCATAAATATATAAAAACCGAAAGCAAGAAAAGGAAATCCGAAGAATTGAATATTCACAAGAATTAACTAAGCTTATAAATTGAAAATGAACTATGATACAGAAGAGAGAATAATAATAATGGATAAGTTGTTATTTTTATTTATTTGATATCTTTATTCCAAAAATAAAAAAAATGTGCAAATTAGATTTCATTTGTTCATATTTTCTTTCATGAAAACAACCAATTATATATTCAGATATTTTTGAATTTTCATATCCATTTATAATGATGTTTCATTTTAGGATTCGACAACATAATGCTTTATAAAGTTTTAATTTTACACATAAAACTCGCTCGTTTTTTTATCAATATCTGTTTAAATATCTATTTTGAATACGACTTACAATAAAATTTAAATGTATATTTAAGAATCCTAAGTTTATAAGAAACAATGCACATTTTTTAATTATTACCTCATAATTTTTTTAAATTACATCATTGCGTGAATGTCCTGATCTTTTTTATGAGTGCATAGGAAAGGGAGTCCAAAAACCTAAATAATGGATACCGATTCTCAAATCTACAAGGAAAAGACATTTACAGAAGAAAAGCTGAAATGTACCCAAGAATAACACTCATTCTGCGCATCAACATAAAAGTAATAAATCAGTAGCAAAGAACCACAACGACTGAAAGTATTAAGAGATAATTCATAAAAGGGAGGTATTGCTAGACTTTTTACAGTCTAGTATTTTCACTGCATCACAAGAGACTGACTTATGTATCTACACCATTTATATTGTTTCCGTGATAAACTAGCGTTAAGAATAATCACCGAAACTAAAGCCCTATTGCTTCTATCGCCAAGATTCTTGTAGTTTCTGGAATATTTGCATATAATATTTAATTTTGTCAGGAAATATTAAATTTCTACAAATTGATGCGGTGAAAAAAATCATTAACTCAGTATCCATTCAGTAATTATGACTATATCTGTAGAAGTATCTTCTTCATATCAAATTTTATTAACCAAGAAGCAACTCAATGCATTCATTCAAATATTACCTACATTAAAGACAATGAAAAAGTATCACCTTAAATTTGTATAGCTAATCATAATTTAAAATTGCTCAATAAATTACTTGTTTCAATAGCTTTGCTCACGTTTCTCGAAGAAATATTATTAAAATTAGGTGAAATATAGCTTCAATATAACGTAAAGTACTACAGCTAAAAGTATTTGATATATTTATTACTTTTATTTAAACCTGACAAATCCTTCCTCAATTTAGCTTTTGCAATCAGGCAAATTGTTGAAATTATCAGCACTGGTCACTTTTTTTTCTTTCTATATGAAAAAGTGACACGATCAACCTCCCTCCGTCCTTTTGAAAACACTAAATGATAATATTGTGGTGAAAGAAAGGGAAGAAGTTAGAACAGAGAGTATCTTAATTCGCCTTCCGATTTATTGACAAAGCAATTTTATTGGCAGAGTAATATTAATTTAAATTGCATGAATATTTGCACAGGAAAATGAAAATTGTAACTTGTTTCGCTCATTCTTTATATTATTTCATCATTCTCGTGAATTTTTGGTTTGGTTATGTGGCTAGTGAAGGTCGCGGTACGAACCTGCGGCGTTTGGGCCTGTAACCGAGTATCATACCGATCGAGCAAAAGGGACCCTTCAGCTCGAAGGATATTATGTGGCTTATAAGGATGACGCTACAGTACTCCAATACCAGTGAGTCGGACGGGAGAAGAACGATTTGGTGTGGCGAGTTAGCAACGGCTTTTTGTTGAGTAAGAGACGGCTTTGGTGCCTTGAGTTAGCGACGGCTTTGCTGACTGGTAGATGGCGCCACTACTTTGTGGAAGGTTGCGTTGTCAAGGTCACCAATGTGGCTTCAACGACAATTGGATCATTTATTTGCAAAAACTCAACAAAGGTGGAAAATAGCTCTTCATCGATAAAGTAGTGAGGATAGGCGTTAGCTAAAGAATTGATAAATTCTAAAGCTTTATGGCCCGAATTTTCAAGGTTCATTTCAGCCTCAATGACTCCATCACCAAGAATTGAGTTTCTGGCAATGCCTACTAAGTACTTGACACTTCTTTTGTCCAAGAGTACCGGAACAATTCGCTCCAAGAGTTGCTTGATGGAAGTATAATAAACATTTGACAAAGCAGGTTCACCTAAATATCTCAAAATCTTTTACCTTCAGCTCGAAGGATATTATGTGGCTTATAAGGCTGACGCTACAGTTATATTAACGTCTCGTTGCAAATTTAAGCCGTTGTCAAATGACGAGGATAACACCTGAATTGGCTCCTCCTTTTCCACACCACCCAATACTAGCAGGAAGACCTTTGACCCTGACGGAATAACCCCCCCCCCTATAGGGTTCTTGGGGGAATCTGATCTCAAACCTGAAGCCCTACGCCTTACGTGTCGATACCTTACTATCAGGCCACCTGCGAAGCGCATCAGTTTCATGGAGATACTATGGAGAAACTCAGAATATTATAACTTAATTTGACACCAGTATGATTCATATTAATAATTTTGAAGATATAACAATTTAAAATTAAATTATCAGGTTAATTCTTTTTATTTTCATGATAAAACCGTAAATATACCTTCAACCTATTTCACATTTTGCTAAATAGGTAAAGTGTACAGCATATATTGAACTCGCCAAGAAATTGCAATTTTTTTCTGTTCTAAGGATCGTTTAGAAGCATTTTTTTGTACATGCATGGAAAAGAGTAATGTTAAATGCGTTATTATACCAGTAATTTATTACGTATACGTTGAAAGTATCTATAGATAAAAAAAATTAATTTCGTTAGAAAAAAATTAAAATATCATGAATATTTATCAATAGTGAAATGGCGTTAAATTTAATCAATTCCTAACTTTAAAAATCAGAACATTTTAAAATTAAATGAAATATTTTTAAAAAGAAAGTATGTATCGTAAAACTGTTTCCTTTTCACTATTGGCTTTTTAATCAATATAAAGAGGTATTAATTCTTGCTAACAATATACGAAAACTTTCCTACTTCACTTGGCATCGAAAATTCAAAATCAATTAATTGATTTAAAAGTAATGAACTTTTAAAGACTGGAAGTCTAGCCTTTTAACTACCAAAGTTTAACTTTAAAAGACAGGACACTAAAGAATAGTTTCATTAAGGTTAGGACTTTGTGTTGATAGAATAGTTTCGTATTAAAACGAAACGGTAGTACTCTACCTTTTCAGCTAACTGATATAGGAATAAGTATGGTAATGAATTTGCGAATGAGAACCAAAAAAATTACAGGTGTTATTACATTCGAAATAAAGTTTAAGAAATTAATGTAACTTTTCTTAGTGAAACGTACACCGCATTTCTCGAGAACGACTAAAAGTCGTTACTTAGTTTTAGAAAGGATATTTGCTTTTCATATGAACCTAACATTGTATATATTTATATTGTATTGTGTCCTTTTATTATAAAACAGGCTTTGTTTATGTAACAAATGTATTGAAAAGAAAAATTCATTGAACTTAATTTTGTTTTAGATTCAATTACTTTTTCCGGTACTTACGTATTATACCGTCTTCGCCAACCGGTTAGTAACTCATTGGCGGCATATTTATATTTGGCGATAATAAAGATCAATGGATTACCCCATCACCGGATTGCTATAATTGGCGGTTTAGCAACTCATTGGCGACGACTTCAAATTTGGCGCTAAAATTGGACGGTATAACACGTAAGTACCATTTTTTTAAGAAACACACTATACAATGAAAAATGAATAATTTTCTTGAAATTGAGACTTTTAAACTTCAGATTTTTATTGGTATATAATTCAGTCCCTATATATTGTGTAAGTTTTAAACATTTATGATCATTGTATTACTTAACTCTCTCTTTAATTTCTGTTAGCGTCTGTCAAGCATAAGGTTTCAATCTTAAATTAGATTCGAAATGTTAAACTGCAATCGGCTGAAAGTTTTTTGTGTGCTTAAAACAGCTATTTTCTTTCTTTAAATATAGTATTTAAAACAGAGTCGTTCGGCATTGAAATTATTTTTGCACTGCATAATGATTTTTTTAATTTATATATCTTATGTACAGATTTCAATTGTAAAAATTTAAAATTCTTAATTCATCGGAGCATTTACAGTCTTAGGTTACGACATATAATTGCTTAGTTTAATTATTTTATTTTGTTAACAGATGTATGCCCTAAAATAACTATGGGCGCTGATTTAAGTGATTATCTTATCTGTAATAAGACATGTTTGTTTTAAATTAAAGTGCCTTATTAAATAAATAATACATATATAACAAAAAAATCAAAGAAAATTCTTCCTTCTTTTACGTTTTAAAAAATATCGCCATTTCAAATATTTTTCCCATTATACAAAATGTGCTGAGAATTACCTTTTTATACATTTAATTTGCAATAATAGAAGATTATTTTTTAAATTTGAATTTCAGTTAATGTGATAGATAACATTCTGAATTTTTCTATCTAGTAAAAAGTTTTTTTGAATTTGAACAGTTTTGAGATAGAAAGAAAAAAAACACATTATTTTTCTAAATTTGACGATTGTGTAATATAGAAGTCCCGTGATAATTCCAAACCAACTCAAACAAAGAGAATATGGTTGGATTTCGAAGGAATTTGAGATACCCCCCCCCCATTATTTTTTAGATTTAGGCGAATGCAAAATCTGACAGTCACGTGATTTTTTAAACTGATTTAAAATTTTTAGTGACTCAAATTAATCAAGGCAAACAATGATTTTAAAAATGATTTGAAAAAAATCAAAAAAAAATTAAAGGTCGTGTATTTCCAAGCGTAGTATTTCGAAATAATATCTGTGGAAAATAACAATTATTTTATGTTTTCAAACACCTAATATCTGATAAGACAGATGACGCTCTTCTTGAAGAAAACTCAACATACTAACTGTTAAATAAAAGGAAATCTCAGAATTCTTAAAGAGCTTTGCAAATGTTTTATAAGAATATTTTTAAAATAATAGTTTTGTAAATTTTAAATATGTAAAAATGTACTTCACCATTTAGTATTATTAATCAAATTGTTAACCATCCAAAATATTAAGGACAATAATTCAACGGTTAGAAAAAATAATTCTAGCTTTTCTTTTTACCTCCATTAATCAAATAGAAGAATATTAGTAATAGAAAATACCCAAAATATTAATAGTATCATACTCAGCTAAGCTAAATATGATACGATTACTAAAAGCTAAATATATTTTTAAAAACGAGTAAAATCTTACTGTGTTATCAGGATTCTTATTGTAGTTTCTTGGGAAACTCAAGAGATTTCCAAAGAATGAGAAATTTATAGCAGAACATGGATATTTCATTTCATACGTTTTGCCGGTTTTTCATTTTATTCTTTCCAACCACCTTACCCTATGTTTTGCCCTTTTTTTATCGAATACAAGTTCTGTAACTTTACATGTTCCCTCAAAATGAAAAAAAAAAATACTAAAAAAATAACAAGAAAATCATAAAAGCGCAAAATATAAAATAAAAAACAACTGTAGAATTTGAATTCTTTTTTTGAAAGGTAAGACTATTACGCTTGGGACCAAAAAAAATATTTTGAAACAGAAAATGCAGAGGCTTGTGGAACTTGGAACCAATTTTGTACCTGAACAAGAATTTTTGTCTAGAAAAATAGAAAATAACAATAGAATAAAGGGAAACTCAAAACTCGACATTTATTTTATTCTCTTGTCTATTTTTTTTTCCTTCTTGGCCTCAACTCTATCTTGAAGTTATGTTGAAAGGCTTCCAGTAAAAATGCAAAGTTTAAATTGAATATTTTTCTCATGAAGCAATGTAACAACCACTATTTTTGTAGAAAATTTGATTAAAAAGTTATTTGAAAATAGATCCGACTTTTGGGGAAAATAAAAGTTGAAATATGATATAAAATGCTGCAATTACTAATATTATTAAAACAGTATTATGCTCAGGTCGTTATATAATAGTTTTTCATAAAATACGAGGTTCTTTTAAGGTTAATTGTTGCTGAATAAACATATAGTAGCTCAGATATCGAGATTACCTCAGTATTGTTTTTGTAAAATCGGTCTTTTTAAAGAACATATTTATATACGAATCACTTTTGATTACATATGAATATTTTCCATTAATACATATATATGGGCATTGTAATAAAGATTATGAATGCTCCTAGTTTTCAAATTTCATTCAAAACCATACTCTAAAATGCAGTATTCATTTTATAATTTTTATAACATTGTTTATATTTTTGAACCTACACTCGGTTTTACAATAAGAAACCAGCTCCGAAATGGCACCATATGATTTTGCCAGCATCAGATTAGAGAGAAAAAGGCTCTCATAGTTAATTATTTAAATTGTTATTCATGTGTATTTAAAATACCGATTTTGTAGGAATCCACCTTATTCTTCTTTTAAGAAAGTAGTTTCATTTACAAAATATGAAGGAAAGAGCTCAGGACATGTAACACATGCAGCAATAGTATAATTTTCTTACCATATTAATGATGACCACTTCCTCATGCATTACATGTATTAGATGTGGCAGTTAAATACACTTTTTCTAGTAGTTAAGTATAATTTTTTTGTGTATGAGCAAGACACCTGTAAAGGCAAACTTACTAAGTAAAACCTTATATAAAAAAGGTTAATTTAAAGGTTAGTTTCCTAACATTTAACACTATATATATATATATATATATCAGTTCGTTTACATTCAGTTTGGACTGGTGGCGCCATCTGTAGATCTGTAGGATGATAATTGCTAGTTTTATAAAATGTTGTTACAATCTCGGGTTTCAGAAAATAGATATACTTAAACGATAAACTTAAAATTAAAACCCTTATCTAGACAAAAAAAATCCAAATCGTTAGGCCTATTTCTGAAATACACAAAATAAATATATATCCAAATTTACTTGTTTAAAGTAATATATAAAGGGGGTTTTTTTATTTCCTGTACTTACCTAAATATCTATTATTATAAGAATGCCAAAAGTTCCTGAATGAAGAAACTTCTACTTTTCAAATCCATTTGAATAAAGATGGAGTAAGATGCTGTTTGTTTTAGAAGTTCAAAAGAAGATAAAAGGTTTTCATTTTCTCAGAAATACTTAACTGGAAACTTTTCAGAACTTTTTTTTATTTTCTGAAAAGAAATAGAAATTCATGTTAAATTTCCTCCATTCTTTTTAGGGAAATAAAGTGAGTCCCCATCATATATTCAGATATATGAAGAAGCTAGTTGTAAATATTTTAAACAAATATTTTCATAATTCTTTTATTAAGGTTTATCATACAGTCAGAATAGTTTCAAACTTTTAGAATTGATTATGCAAATATGATGAACATCATTTTTGGCTTAATTTTTCCTTTATTCATTTATCATTGTGATTGTTTTATGAATTTATGAACATTTTGTGAGGGTTTTCACACATTATTTCTGAAAAATATATTTTTACTTTCTCTACCTATACTAAAAATGTGGGTATGCTTGTAGGCACTCCATATTTTTGACATAAATTTTCAAAAACGGGTACTTAATTATTTGTGTGTATAAAATGTATATCTTTGAGTAATTTCGTTCTTAATTTAACTGAAATTTTATTTATGAATGCAACAAAATTTTAGTTTTTTTTCTCCTTTATCTTCAAAAATTTTACACTATTGAAAGGATTTTTGCATTATCCAATAAATCTTTCAGTTATACTTTCAAATATACTAAATTTTAAGTGCCATATAAATATTATGTTTTTATTTAATATTTTCAAAAATATTTTATACATTTTTTATCAGAATTATAAGAATTTTTAATGAACGTTTCATGAGCTATAACACAAAAACATAAGAATTCTAGAAGGAGTCTAAAGTTTTCAATAAAAGTCATTGTTAAAGAATTTTAGATTAATTTTAGATTTATTATTATACTAGCATTCACGCACCCGGCATTGCTCGGGTAATGGAATTAGTGGAGGATAACAGTGTTCCGTGCACTTAGATACGGAAATCCTCTATAATAATTACTTATTACCTATAATTTTTCCTAATTTTGGGAGGGTCCCTGGGCCCCTGGACTCCTTATATATATACCCTTGACCTTAACCGGTCCTTAACGATCCTTTTAAAGTATTGATTTTCTTTATAAACGCAGGCCATCCACATTTTATTGTTATACCTATGTTTAAGCAAGAACTTCTTTGTATACAGCATTTTCGGGGGGGGGGGTTCTGGTGCTAAAATTATTAATCTGCTAGATGAACTGACTCTGGAGAAAGCTACATAAAATTGGCCGTGTGAAAAACCGTCTCATCTTAAATCGATCCCTATTACTTTTAATTTCTGTCCTTGTGACTTATTAACGGTTATGGCAAAACTAACTTTTGCAGGAAACTGCACTTTTCTAATATCAAAAGGATAGTCCGACGGAATTAGTGGAATTCGGGGTATTAAAAGCAACACTCCTCGAGCGCATCCAGTAATTATCGTAGCTTCGATTATATACTTATTAAGTCTAGTCATTCGTAGTCTGGTGTCATTTCATAATTTAGATGGAGAAAGGTTTCGTAGTAGCATTACTGGTGTCCCAACTTTCAGGTGAAGTATGTGAGGTGGAAATCCTGGAATGAATTCATAAGAACGCGTAATTTTAGCAGGATTGTTTCCAAAATTGATCAGGGTGTGCCAAAGCAATGCCAAATTATACAAAAAAAAATTTAGTCCCATTTTTATCTATCAATGGATTAGATTTGTAATGTTGAAGGGGAAAATACAATAAACGACAAAAATATTTTTAATGGCGCAATTTTCTATCAGATTTTTACAATCTTTCACACCATTTTGAAAAAATTATCGAACTTTTTGTAAAAAAAAATTGATTTAGTTATCTTGAAAAGGTTCGGCGTAATTAAATATTAAAGCGAAATTTCGATGCTTCGTTAAAAAATTCACCAAAAATTCAGTTTTAAAAATTCGATTTTTAAAATTATATTGTAGAATAAAATTGTATTGTCTTTCAGGAAATATATTTCCTGTATTTTTACAGCTAAGCGTCTATTTTACAGGGCCGTTCAAGAAATAGACCTGCCAAAATTGACCTTTTTTTAAAAAAATCGATATTTAAATTTTGCGTTGATGTTTCGTAAAATAAATTATACCTCCGTGCTCTACGATAGAAAGCCCATCCGATTCCACTGCGATATTGAGTATAAGTTGAACGGACGCGTAACGATGACGATTTAAAAAACGCGGTTTTACGGGACGAAACGGGACGCATAAGCGATTGCGTCTCCGGAAGTCCGTGTTTCACTCGGAAAGTAGCATTACAGGTTTTAATTTCACAGAAATTAAGGAGGTTTAATCAATTTCTCCCGAACTAATAGATATTTCGAAAAATAAACTATCCTATCTTTTAAGTAGGATAACTGCAAGTGGTGTGTAAATTTTATTAAAATCGGTTAAGTAGTTTAGGAGTCCATCGCGGACAAACAACGTGACACGTAATTTATATATATTAAGATAATTTTAGATTTATATAATTTTAGATTTATATTTAGCCTTTATTCTAAATATCTTCGAAAATGTTACACTATGAAGAAATGAATTATGTAATACCTAATAACAAATTTAGTTATTCCTTCAAATATACCAAATTTTAAATACCTTATAAATATTATCTTTGTATTTAATAACTTAAAAAAAGTTTTAAATATATTTTTGATCAGGAATTGTAAAATTTTGGAAGGCACATTAAATGCGTCATGAACGATAATACGAAAATGTAAGATTCCTGGAAGAAGTCCAGAGTTATCAATAAAAGTCATTGTTAAAATTGCATATATTTCTTTTACAATTGAATTACTATCTTCTTGACAAATAATTTTTTAAAAGGCATATTTCAAGAAAACATGCATTTCTATAAATTGGTACTTTTTCGTTAGCCGGGGGTCAACGAAAAATCGCCAAATAATGTAAAATTCCACCAAATTTTTTAACAATGATTTCGAAACTAAAAAAATCGTCAAATAATGCTGAATTTCCCCAAATTTGTTATAATGATTTCGAAGCAAAAAATCGTGAAAAATTGCAGAATTCCGCTAAATATCTTTAATGATTTTTACTGGCGCCTGACTAGCGAAAACGCACTTATAATTCTGATAAGTACTTTGAAATATGTATAAAATTTACATTTTTGTTTAAAGAAATATAAAATACTATAAAGGAAAAGAAAATGCCAAATTTTTCATTATTTTCACTATATATATGTATCAAAATTATAAACATAAAAATAATTTTCTCCAGAATTCATTAAGAGTAATTCCTTAAAACATTTAATAAAAAATTAACGACTGAACTATTTGATCGTCAAAAGCAACTGACATGAAATATACAGGTTTTTTTTACATTCTTTGTCCCATTCTAAAATTTTAGAAACAGACATTTGTTATTACGCACAAACATTGATGATATTTATCATTGTTACTGAGTAATCATTATTTCACCAACATGGAAAGATTCATTGTCTCGCTTGCTTTGCCATCTTTTGGAGTATAGATTGAAATGGAGAAGAAGTGAAAGGAATTTCGTAGCGTTGCAGAAGATTAACAGAGGGAACAAATGATTAAAATGTCATTTAATGATTCTGCATGAAAAGGATTTCTCATTCAACAGTGAGGGAGATAAACTGTGCTTTGTAAGCAAATGTAATTGGACATTGAGAGGAAGTTGTTTATGCTAGACAGATAAATATCAATGAGATATTTAGCAAAAATAAGACAAAAAGATTTAAAAACATAAAGTCAAAGAAAAAAATTAGAACATATGATATAGTTTATAAAATCAGGTTTCGTAAGTTAGATTTATAATTTCTTTATTTTAGATTTATAATTTCTCTATGTAGAGTTTTCATTAAACTTCCCAGTTTCTGATTTGGTTATTTTTTGTTGGCCGGGAGCAATAAAAAATTGCCAAATAATGTAAAATTCCGTCAAATTTCTTCCACCGATTTAAAAGCAAAAAAATCGCCAAATAATGTAGAATTGAGTCATATTTATTAGGAAATTTTTCGCTTAGGCCCGGCTAACATAAAATTATCTCTGATTAATGTCAGCTCTTCTTAGATTAAAATTTTAAAATTTTATAATGTCAGAAATTTACAGAAATAACAAAATTATAAAATCAATATTATTTGATCATTTCAATCAAATAGGTTTAGTATAAATTTTAAACACGAAAGAATTTACAAAATACTTGGATGTATCTTAAATAATATTCAATTATATTGTTGCATCTTTTCATTATATCATCTGAAATCTAATATGTCGAACAAACGTTATTATAATATATTTGAAAAGAAGTTAAAATAGATGACGCAGTAATGTTCATGATCCAATACTGTTCATTTCAACAATGATCATAATTCAATATAGCTCATTTCACCAACGCTCATAATACAATAATGTTCATTTCATCAATATTCATTATCCAGTAATGTTTATTATACAATATTTTCATAAATAGTAAAGTATGCTAATAAAATAGTGGAATATATTTCAATGAAGTTATTTATACTAATTCCAATATATTGCAAATATGAAATTTATTGAAGCTATATTCATCACAGCTGATATAAAAAAAAACAATGTGAAGGAGAATTAATAAATAATTTACAATACTTTATTATAGATTTTTTTGCTTCATACCAATAAGCAATGCATTTGTTAAAAAATGTAAACAAATAAAAAATGTAAAAAATTAATTTGTAAAAAAACACCGTTAAGTAAGATTAATGAAGAAATAAAAACATCCGGTAAATAAAGAACTTGAAATGAATTTTAAAACAAGTCTTGGAAGAAAGATGAATATTTCATGGCAAAAAGATTAAACTTATTGGTTGTTTACAAAGTACAACAAAACTCTCTAAATAGTTACAGGAAATACGGAAAAGCAATGAGGGGTAAACAAAAAAAAGATAATGTTAAATAATAGATAAAATGTGTTTATCTTCAAGAGAGTCATTTAGTAAGTCAATATTAAATTATACTTGAGATAATAAACTTTAATACTTTATTAGTTGATTTGTTCTTTAAAAAATTCTTGTAAGAAACAACATATATTAATTAACAAGTAAAAAACCAATTAAAAAACTCACAATCGAGGATCTGATATGTAAATCTGAATGTGATTGAATATTTCTGTGTCTTTCTATAATTTCATAAACACACTGCGTGTTTTTTTCTAATGATAAATTGTATCAGTACTGCTTAAATTAAATAATCAGCTTATATTGGTTTAAGACCTTAAAAACGGTTTTTCACATTAAACGAATTAAATACATTTAACAGCCATTGAAAAAATAAGCATTATCCGATAGTGGTAAATTTGGCTTTAAAATTGTGTTGTTGTTACTTATTTACTTGGCGATTTACCATGGCCAAGCCCCGCTGATACGTCAGCAGATTTTAAGCCGGATATATACCTCTCTTGTTTTACAAGTAACGTCCTCTAGAGCCAAGAATTAGACTTAACTACATACACGCCACACCATTTTTTTAGGGAGCGGACTTCATTCATGCATATTCATTCACTCTTCTCAGATCGTAATTTAGACCTGGGACAGAAAGCGATTACCTCTGAACCCAGTACCTCCAGTGGTATTACTCTTGACATGGATGATTTTGTGACCACGGCAGATTTAGCGAGCGCCAGCCGTCACACACTCGGGGAATCTTCTGGCCGATGAGTTTCAAACGCGTAATCTAAGGAGTACGAGTCCAATGCTCTATCAACCAGGCTATCCCAGCACCGTGTTAAAATAAAAAAAGAATTATTAATTTAATATCAAACAATGTTGTAAAATTTGTGAACATCTGATACATTGTATTTTGAAATAGTGCAAATTGGAAAACTTCAAGCATATTGTTAAGAAATAATCACTCCGTGTTCTTTTATATTGTGGGTGTATGGTGTGAAGACACAATCAACAGGTTTGAGTATAAAACAACAACGACGTTTATTTACACGACGTCACTAACACAATGACGAAGAATACACAGATGACAAATATGTAATAGAAGAACACAGGACAGCACAGAGAGCAGAACTCGGCACACAGCAGCTCAATTTAGCACTCACTTGAGCTACACAGCGTTGATTCTCTTCCGAAATATTTAGCCGTTGTTTGACTATTCTCTCGAAGACTCGTTACTTGTCCTCGGCTCCAGCTTCGCTTCTTCCTCATCTCAAAACATCGTTTTATTCAATTCGATTCTCCTCTTGAGACTGTCAGACTTTAATAGCTCCCGGGAGGCTGGCCTAGAACCTTCTAGGCCTATCAGAGCACATTTTGGATTCCATTAGATAGATCGAAAACATTCTCGAAGTTCCTAGTATTCTTCCGAAGCCAAGTGGTCAATTGCTCGCCAAGTCTATTACCAAGCTCTGGAATCACTGGGGTGGCACAAGAGCCGCATACAATATATATTATTGTAACTCAGTCTTTCCGGTGATAGTTATCTTTCTGGGAAGCATAATTACAAGTTTGCAGCAGTATTGTTCATTGTTAAACAAAACTGGATAAATTATTTAACACCGTAAAGTATTAGATCATAATGATATAATTTTGATCTGAAATTATTAATTTAAATAATTTATTAATTAATAATCATAAGTGAACACTCTTTATTAGTATTAACGTTATATTAATAAATATTTTATAAAAATATTATCGTGATCTTTTAGAAAAATATTGTGAGCTATTTTTAATAATTATGAAATGAACTATCCAAAGTAAACATAGCGTATTTACTTACATTATTTAAACATTTTATGACTTGGATAGCATCTAAATCTTACACACATGTTGTATTTAGTATGTAGTTTAAGAAACAGAAAAAAAAACTTTAAAGTGTGATCTATGAAAAGGGGTATGGCAAATTCATGAATGAAAAAAGCGATTTTTTCTTAGTTGCATCATTAACTATTATAATTACTTTATTAGATTTGACTAAATTATTGACTAAATGTTTTGTATAAGAAAAATAACAATGTTTCAATAATGACCTTCGTAATCGCAGTTCAGATTCGACTGTGACAAACTATTTTGGACGTAACAGTGCTATCCCGAAAGGCTTCGGTCTTTCAACATCCCCCATTTAACTCTTTAAAAAATATGTCTATGTTGCTTCTTAAAGCGTAAGAAAGGATAATACTGTCTAATTTGAATTAAAAGGCATGATAGTTAAAAAATGTATTCTTTTAAGGATTTTTGTATGCAATAAAGCACATATAATTTTAAAATTAAAGCAAAAAAGATAAATGTATTAAAATAATATCCAATATATTGTAATATATTACAATGAATTTATTGCCTATCAGCTTACTTATTGTCTTTTCTTTCTTCGCGTTACTTCAAAGTACTTTGCGCATAAACCATTTTATCCCTTTTTTCCATGTTGTTTCAGTTTTGTGACTTTGCATTTTCTTTGTAAAAAAACTTTTTTTAAATTATTTCCAAAACTTGACAAATTATTTTTGTATTTTGTTTTCCTAGGAATTAAATATAAACGATTTTTTTTCAAATCTCAGCCTTGTCATATAGAGTAAAAATACAGACATTTAGATATTAATTAGCAAATAACATGGGTGTATTCAAACATCTCTTTAAATTGGATCAATCTATATTTTTACAAATTTAATGAAGTTAACACAAAAATGTATTTAAATTGAATATATGTCTGTATAAAACATAATAAAATTTAATCTATTATGATTCTAAAATATTTTAAATGAACTTGTAATGAATATGAAAATTTACTTCTTTCAAAACCTGCAAAATGTAAAATGCAAAGTAATTAACAGTATTTTTTTAATCAACAGTGTTTACTTTTTAAGCATATAAGAATAGTGTTTTTGTCTACCAATATATCAATATTTGAATATAAAAATATTTCCTTACTAGTTTTCTAAAACTATTAAACATAGTCCAACTGTAAAATGTAACTAGTAATAATAATTTACTAAAATACCATTAAAATTCTAACTTAATAATATAAATTTAAATTTTGTCTTCACAATTTTGCAAATGCTTTCAAGAGAAAAAATGATTCTGGTGAAGAAAGATTATCTCCTTGAGAAAAAATGAAGAGGAAAAACTAAGTTTTTTTTAAAAAAAGTTTTTCTCTCGTGTTTTTTAGTTTTTTTTTTTGGTCGAAGTCTTTTCTATAAAATTATTACAAACAAAATATCAGAAAAGATAAAAAAAGGTTATAAATATTGAAAGCCTTGCTTTTCATGAAAATATTATAAAATGCAAATGCGTTAATATATTTTTTTAGCTTTTTAAAGCTTTTAAATTTTAGCATTTAGAAAAATTATTAAAACAAGTTTAATAATATTTTTAGCTTTTGATAAACTTTTAATTTTGATATAGCATTACTAAAATTTTATAATTTGGCCTGCTACTATTTATTACATTAAACTGGGAGATGTTTTTTTAACTTAACACATATTGAAGTATCTTTCCAATTATTTTGCTAATTTTTATTCAATTGCCTTTAGATTTCTGTATGAATATTTTTGATTTTATAAAATCAAAAATATGCGTACGGAATTGACTTAATGATTTTCAGTTTTTTTTATGTCACGGAAGAATTAATTGAGGTTAAAAAATTTATCTATTTTGGAATTGCATAGGTATTGCATTATAGGGTTTGCATTTTGGAATTGCAAAAAATAATTTTAAAAATTTAATAGTTATTTAAGTATGCTGTTCTTTTTTTCATTAGTTTAGTTAGAAAAATAATAAAATATGCAGGCTAGATTTCTAATTAGTTTTACGAGTTAATAAAAAGAACATTGGTATTTACTAATTACAATATTTTGGCTGAGACAGAAATTAAATTAATAAATATTATGTCAAAATAGAGAAAAACGTAAACATTCGTAAATGGCAATTCAAGTTATTATTATTTTTAACTAAAAAATATTTTTTATTTACTGTTCATTCATGAAGGATTTTATGAATTTTGAAAATGGAATTT